>APFE030045506.1:0-26766 GCA_000404065.3 Pinus taeda | reverse complement strand
ATCCTCTCTCTCTTTTTTGAAGGAAACTTACAGTTAAGTAAAGTATTTCAAAAATCGTCGCAACCTCTGATCTCATACTTTAGGGGGCATCTGTTATACAACAAATTGACCTCCTCGTCAACTCAGAGGGGAAAGACATGATAGTTGAAGCAAAGACCAAGATCACATGCCTTGTTTCCACACTAACGCTGGCTATGCACTGACAACCTACTTTATAAAGCTTCTCTACAAGACTATGTGTGTGTTAGTGACCCAACTAACTCAAGTTGCTAGTTTGGGAACAACATTAGTGGATCCTAGTGAAGCTCTAAGGGTCAAAGGAGCGAATTGACTCATAATATCTAGATATTTGTTCCTAAAAACACTCAAGAAAAGCAAGGAAACATCCGGATTTAACCTATTTGGAGGATTTCTAATCCTAATAAAGGAGGCAAATGGGAAAGAGCTGAAAATCATGGCAACTTCATTTCTTTTACCCTAGGGAACTCAAGGAGGAACTTGGAAACCCTAACTCAATTGCTACATAAGCAAAGCTAGGGCTATGGTGATAGAGGTCAGAGCATTTGAAAGGATAACATACTTGATTCTTGAGCATTGTCTCAAATCATAAGAAGTTGGTAAGAAGGGAGAGAGAGAGAGATAGAAGCTGGAGGGGTAAGAGAAGGCTGATACAATAGATGGTTGTAATTACTCTTACAACATTAGTATAGAACTGTAGTTGTACTGTCTACCCCGTGGTGTTGGTACTATCATTCATTCATTTGTTTGTCCAATACCTTTTAGCATGAATAGCTTAGTTATGTGTAACTAGATGTCGTTTTATGTATTCATGTATTAGTTACCAGAGTTGTATGTTGTGATTATGCTTGTCTCTTTTATGTGCATGACTTGATCTGGAGTCGGCTCAGGGGACTTCCACCTAACTACATTGTGCTCTCCAACAAATCTACACGGAGGCTTGAGGTAATCTACTTCTCCTACTTTGATAGTTAGTTATTGTTTATGAACATGCATATAACTTTGTGACGGTTGCAGATAATCTTATAGTCTATCGAAGGTCTTGGGAATACCTTTGAGGGTATCTTCATTCTCCATACATCGTGCATTTTATCCTATAACAATTATCCAATAAATCTGCAATTTTATTGCCCTTGCACTTGACATGCAAGGTGAGGACCATTGGTATATGAGGGATGATGATTACAATATTCTCTAGGCTACTTTATAATCTCCAACTTTTAGGGACTCTGCTTGAAGAGGATCAATGGGTGATTTTGGTGATTGTGCCGATGATAAGTTGGGAATCTCCAATTATGAGCTTAGAGAAATGTTGGGAATGAGAAATATTTAAGCCCATTTCCAAATCTTTAATCTTCATTGTGTTATTCCTGAATGATCGCGAAAGACACCACCATACCTTGTAATTCCTAAGTTGCCTTTAGAGGCTTCATCGAAGTTCAATTTTATGAAGGTGTTGTAGCGGCTACAAACAACCTCCAAAAAATTTTCCTTAGCTTCGTTTTGGAGCCTCCCTACCAACCATCCTTAACAGCATGTCTTGCAATGTTAAGTACACAGGCTTCAGCTGACTTTCAGTGGCTCACCAGCATGTGCATGTCAATTTGCTTCACTCCCTTCATGGGCTGCCATCCTGGACTTAGGTTATTTGTTGGCTAAGCATCTCCCCCAGAAAATTACGCAATTCTGGAGGGGAACCAACCTTACCTCCAGAAATTGCGCAAATTTGATGGGTTGCCTACTGACCTCCAAAATTGTGCAGAGCAGTGAGATAGGTCTTCCATAGAAAACTACACAATCTGGCCCGGCGCTGGGCCTCGGCCTAGAAATTGCGCGATTTTGGGAGACAATCACTTGCTGACCCCAGAAATTGTGCAATACCTAAGGGACAACCAACCCAGCTTAGCCCAGAAACTACGTAAATCCCTCTCTGAGGCTTGCAGGTTGTTGCATGTGCCTTTAGGTTGACTAGTTCCCTCCGGGACCCAACAAACCTGATTTGCATGCATGGGCTTCTTTTCCTGAAATAGAAAAAAGCAACATGCAGAAAATATCCCTAGACTTTAGTGATCTATTTTTATCAGCTCGAGGTTACATGCAAAGATTGTTTTAGAAACTGCTCTCCAAGTGTCGCTTTTTCCTAGATTTGTGGAATGTGCATCATGAGTCTCAAACATATTTATTCGACACTACAGAGCTCATTCCTCCCATCAATCTTGGAGCTCTGACATCCCACACCACATCTAGGAGTCGTCGGCATGTTCAACTCAACTTTTTTCGGGTAAGTCTGCTTTACAAGTCTTGTGCAGTTTTTCTGTGTGAGTGTTGTCGGCTTGATTCTATGAACACTTGCTATCATTTGCATGCATGTTAGCTTGTACAAACACCATTTCAGTTTTCGATTGCATCTCACTGTTGTTGCATGAATGACACTATTTTTTCATCGACGGTCACCGTTGTGGCGACCCGCTTCACACACATGCATGTCTTCCCGTTTTCTGAATCTTAAATTCTTTGTTTGCATGCATTATCATTCACTCTCACTTACACTCATTTTCACCATGCATTCAAAACTATACATGTTTTCAGTCGCCTATTGGTGGGTCTAGGCAACCTTGACCTGGACCTCACCTTTCCCGAACGACATTGTGCATTTCTAAGAGGGAAGGCACTGCCTTCCTCCCAGAAAATGTGGAAATTTGGCCAGGAAATTTCCTCCAGGCTTGCTCTGTGCATTTTTGAGAGACAGTGCTCTGCTGACCAAGAAAATTGTGCAATGCAGTCCCTAGGCTTGCAGGCCTTGCTAGTTGAAAGTGCGCATTGTGTAATCTCAGGCCTAGCAGGTCATCCTAGATTGCACACTGGGAAACTCCAGTAGTTAGTCAGCCTCTCGATGGTCTAAACTATGCTTTGTGCAAGTCTAGCATTCAGTCTCCTAGGCCTCCTGGTGAAAATTGCATAATCCATGCCATCAATCTCCTGGGTATGTTGCATGTCAGTCCTCAAGTTTTCTTTGGTTTTCAACTAATAGATGGCTTGCCATTAATGTTTCCATGACTCTAGGTATTGCAGGTGTTCGCCCGTCTCTCAGTGGTTCAGGTTCGATGGCTTCTAAGAGATCAGGGTCAAAGGACACCGTTGAAGTGCAATTGGAGATGTAGTTGAGCAAGCATCTATGAGTTTCCCTATTTACGAAGACACCAAACTGCTCATAGACAATGACATCAAGTTGAAACGGTACGACATCAATGATACATTCTCAGGCACATTTAGGGAAGATCTGGAAGACCGCAGGGTCTATGTGAATATTCACAAGGATGGCTTGTACCGGATTACATGCAGGTATCCTGCGTTTCCATGTGCATACATGATACATTGGATTGTCTCACACATTCATCCTGAGATGATGGTGTTAAGTAGTGTTAGCGGGACAAAGCTTGCTACATTCAAGGCACAGGTCTATCACCAGATGTGCCACTTGGCGTAGCTAATGATCATAATGGAGACACCCTTCAATAGACCCAACAACAGTGCAAACTCCAGGGATATCTTGAAGAGCTGGGTGAAGGAGCTAGCCAAGTTCAGGACAACACCCAACTAGGTTTACAAGAGGAATATACTGCGAAAGTCATATAAGTACTTGGTCATCTTTGCATGCCACTTATACAACCAAGAGAGCATGGAGACCTTTTCGCAGAGTTGGTTGATCGCATTGGACCAACTGGCTAGTGAAGGCAAACCATGCAACTAGTCTGACATGTTGGGTCACAGGATAAAGGAACATGTAACAGAAGCCCGACATCCACCCAAAGGACAACAAGTAGAGACATACATGTCCTCATACATTCTGGATGCAATCTGTGCTCGTAAACCATTCCGAGGGTTGAGTTGGGCATGGACATCAGCGGAAACCTCTGTACACACTTACTCCATATTATTTTTCAAATGCAACTTCCGCAGAGTCATCACACAATTGTCAAACCATTTTGTCACCCCGGTGTACAAGATGATATTTGAGCAGGATCCACCTTACATGTCGCAGGCAATAATGGCGGCATTGATCGACATAGCAGATTGGTATGCCTCACCTCTTGGCACCTTCATATGGATGTACAATGTGGAGAAGCCTCCATATGTTTTACTGAAGTTTTCCACGGACAATCTCGTCATGCTAGAAGTGTCATACCACATATCGACAGGACTGTCAACTAGACTGCATTGGAAGAAGAAGGCACCCTAACTTGCTCTTCTATTGTGGATCGGGTTGTACGAGATACAAAATCTTAAGCATGTTGATGCTGAGACCAATGAGTTCAAAATATTTTCTTTCGGCATGAGGAGTTTCAATCTGTATGACCCACACTGCTTGGTGAAAGAACATTGTTCGAGGGTGTAGTTTCCATGGATCCACAGGGCATGTCATTGGCCTGAGGAAGACCCATGGAGATACTATCACAGCTTCTCCTTGCTCAATGAATCGGTCGGCATAGTTGTGGAATGGTTAGCAAAGCAGAGAGAAGAAGCATCTTAGAGAGTAGCATCATATGCAACAACAGAGGGTAACGTACCTGCGCGTAACAAAGGCAAGATAAAGGTTGTAGACAGCGCAGAGGCAAAACAACACTGCAAGTTCAAAGTAGATCCACTTGTGCTGAAATCAACTTTGGAGATAGAGGCGAAGGTACAACAACACGACAGGAGGAATGTGCAAAGCCAAAGAGAGAAACATGGATGGAGGAAATAATGATGGAATCTCAAGAGTTGAAGCAGCAACTCCAGGAAGAACAAGAGCTGCGCAGATAGGGAAAGGAAGCACAACAAAGACAAACACAATAGGAGGCGCAACATGCACAGATCAATGAAACTGCACCCATATAGGTTGTAGACTCATCCAAGTAGTTGGCACAAAGAAGAAAAGGTGCTAAGTCGCAGGAGAAGGACTTCGATCAAGAGATTGAACAGATACTTGAGCAGATGGATATGGAGATGGAGTAGCTAGAGTCAAAATAGGATATTGACCTCATGCCTTGCAACCAAGAGTTCAACCCAGCAGCTTCACCAGATCCGAAAGCAGAGCAAGTCCTGAGCAATCAAGGAGATACTAAGATCCTTGAAGACAATTCGGAAGCAGAGATGCACAAAATATCATTCGACGATTCGTAGCATAGAGTTGTGCAATCACGTAGAGTGACTACTCTGGATGTCCACCAATCTCCTACATAGTTTGAAGAATGAATGATCATATCTGTTGGCTTAGGGGGTCCTGACCCAGGTTCAAAGTTAGTTTCCTCAAACAAATCCCTACACTACTAGCTCTTTCGGCATCAATCTGCGGTACGCAGATTGAAGTATCACCCAAAGCAGTATGGGGGGATGTTGGAACCAATTTTTTGCACCCAGAGATTAGCGTGATTTCCTTTTGGCAACCTAGGTCTGCCTTTGGACAGACTTCTATGATCCCGCGGCCTAGTGCTGTAACTTCCCTTAATTGGCCTCTAGACCTCCGGGAAGGTCTATGGCTGTCTTTTGCAGACCTTGAACATGCCAATTAGCTACTTACACACATATTAGATTACCCTTAGATTAGTAATTACTCAGAATTACCTAAGTTTTCAATAAATTTTAACAAAAAATGTTATGATCTTCACGTAATCACTTAATATTAATTGTGTTTAGATAACAATACATATCAAGTAAAGTCGCGCATCAATACATCATTATTTTATAAAACCATCATTCATCACAACATATATCGCATTCATACATAATAAAGTAAAGTGACTAAACACATGAATTTCTATAACAATCTTCTTTATTGATATTCAGCAAAGGTTTAGAGACTCAAAACTTCCCTGCGCACTCAGCTGCAAACACTACTCTAGGCCTCTGTGCACTTAGCTGCAGAATCTTTTTCTCCTCTCAGACTTTCTATCTCCATCTTCCTTCTATTTACCCATTACATTCATCATATCTTATCGTGCCTTAGACTCTCTAAGACACACCTATTTATACAATCCTATGGTCTGCAGACCATGGGTAGATCTTCAAAATCCCACTCAAGTTACATAAAAGAAGGGTAAAACCCTTTTTGACTCTTAACTAGCTATGCGCTCTACAACCACAATTTGCAGAGACTTTACATCCTTTTACATCAAAACTTGGGATTTTGCCCCAAAGTTGACCTAGGGGACCCCAATAAAAATATCGTAACTCTCCCTCAAGTCACTAGGCTGGTGCGAAGATCTTGTAGTGAAGATCCCCCAGATCTACCTACACCATTTCTACTTCAGCGACACTTGGCGTGGCTTCCTACTTCACCTGTTCAACCAACTATTCTATGGCTGGTCCTTCACTGTCCTGCTTGATCTTCTGCTGTGTAAGCTGTAGGTTCACCAAATTTCCTTGTATGTTGGTGGGGACTTGGTAGGCTTCTTCGAACCAAGGGTCCAACTGTGCCTTAGGGAATGCCTCTTTTTTCTGCGTTTATTCCACTTGTGTAAGGTGTTGCTTCCCCTCCTATAGTTTGGCAAGGCATTGCGCTGTAGTCACTGATCACGCCATTGCCCGCACTTCGTCGTACTGCTGCTGAAGCTCATGGATCTTTGTTTTTAATCTCTGCAGTTTGGGATCTTCCTGCAAGGTCGTCACTACTTCCATGGCCTGCGCTAACAATGTTGTGCAGTCCACAACTGTGACATCCACAATAGCTATTCCATCCTTAATAGTAGCTTCGTGTTGTTCCCTAACTTCTGGTGGGGTCGAAGGCTATGACCTGAGCTCCAGTTCTGTGGTTTTCATGTTGAGCTTGAATTGAACTCGAGAACCTCTGCCTTAGCATCGCAGACACCCGCTGCAAGTTTCCTGATTTTGGCCTCAGGCGGTGCCTCCTCAAGTATGTGCAACTCTGACACTGTCTTGCAAGCCTCTCCAACTGCGATGGTTAGCTGGGTGTTCTGTGCCTAGATCGTCTCTTTTTTCTTCAGGGCCTCTGTCTTTTCAGCCAAGAGTTTCTCATTGTTCACACGATATTCACTTATTAGGTTGAGAGCACACTGCTCTTGCACTCATAAATCCGCTATCACACCTCTCTGCAACGTGTGATGATATTCATTGGGGAGCACTGCGGGGTTGAGGCTAACGTTCTTTAGAGTACTCATGATGACCTTTTCATCGGCTGATTTCTCGCTCAAGGAACCTTTTGGTAGCGCGACTACCCAGAGATCCACTGACCTGACCATTTTGATAGCCTGACTGATCCGTGGTGCCAGGCTCATTTGTGTGGCACGCACCTACCCTATGCCCACCTGGATCCTACTGGTCTAGATCTGTAGTTCACATAGATCCTTCTGCATAGTGTCGAGCGAGTGTAGGTGTTGTTGTTCGAATTGCTGCAAGAGTTTCACAGTGGTGTCATGCACCTTATCTTCGATCTTGTCGAGATCATATTCTGTGAACGTAATGGGATCGAGTGGTGGCTTTGTTGCTTTTGACTTCTTCCAGGACCTCTCCTTCTAGTGTTCCCTGTACTTCATCACCGTCATCGTCCTACTGGCCTTCATCATTGCCACTGTCCTACTCTTACTATTCTTCTTCCTCAGTCTGGGGTGAAGGGGATTTACTGCTTCACTCAGAGTCACGATGTTCCTGTTCAGCCTTCTGCTCTATAGCGCGCTCCTTTTCCAACTGGGCCTTCTCCTTGGCCTCCTTCATTCGCTTCTTGGCCAACTTCTGGACCACCTACTTTGTTGCCTCCTTCTTCTTCTCTGCGGAACTCCTCGTGCCTTTGCTGGTATATGTGGCCAGATCGGAAGAAGAATGCCAATTTTTGGACCAACACTTGATGACTTCCTAAATGGCATCATCCATGGCAAGATAGGACAGATCAAACCACTTCTGTTGCGGATCCTTCTGTGCCTTAATATACATGCGGTGAAAGTTTTCCTTGAACTCTGTGTACTCCGACAATTGATCATACATAGTTGGTGACAACTGAGGCCACTGGTTGATGGCCATGCAAATGCTCACCTCCATCAAAACCCATAAAATTTTGTCTCTATGACCCACACGGAGTCCTTCATTGCCCAAAGGGAGGCAAATGGTGTAGCCTCCGGCAATCCTTTCTCCAAAGGGGTAACTGACTGTCCTCCGACAATTCCCAAGCAACTAGCACAATGGAGAGCAGCAACCACGTGTAGTGTAAGGTCTTTCTCTCACCCTAAGCCTCACGACAATTCCCAAGGAACTCGCTACAAAGGTAGTGCGACTAGTTAAACTGCATGCCCTCCGTGAATTGTGCAACTAAAAAAATCGCAGGTGCTGGAACTTCGTCTGCACGACATTTCCTCATGACTTTATGAGCTAATGTCTGTGTGGCTATTTGTACTACGGGGTCATTGATGGATGTGATGGAGTACCTATGTCGTTTCTTAACTAGATCAATTTTCTCCTTCTTTTCTACCATGTCGCGCTCACTGGTCTTTCTGCGAAACTCCTTGGCCGGATTCAAGCGTGAATGTGGCAAGAGCATGATCTGATGGATAAGCATGTCCTTGGTGGGGATAGGCGTGCTCAACCATAAACACCCATCATGCACCAGAGTCAGCGGTTTCTTTATTTAGGTGATATTGATGTCGGAGCGATGGTAGTGGGGCACCCATAGTAGACTCAACAACCCCGATTGGTTTACTTGTGAATCCATTGAACTGGCTCCAATGCAGTGACACCCAATTCTTTGTAATACACTCGCTTCATATAATTCTTTGTTGTGAGGTGGGGGAACATCTCATGGTTAGCCAAATCTCAGTCTTCCATTTTTAAATGGGTAATCCACGCGAGGTGCGGGCCTTCAAAGGTGATGCTTTCTAGTAGCAGGGATGTATTAATGAGGAATTTCGCCGCATCTGGATCCTTGGTGACCTTCAACTTTCCTTTACACAGAGGGATATAATCTAGCAACTTGGAGATGGGCTCCATGCCCTCAGAATATATATCCTCCATGCTCTCTTCAGCCTCTAAATCTACCACCTTCTCCTTATCCTTCACTAGTAGCTTATATTTCTTTTGGCCCTGGGTAGTAGAGTGCTTTCGTGACGACTCATGCATTGGCATTGACCGCTTCTGGCTGTCTTTCTTCAGCTTGGGATTTTCATGCATTGGTGTAGGCTTCGGCCTATGAGACCTCGACGTCATAGGAATAGGAGCTGGAGGCTCCATGCTCACAACTTTTGAAGCAGCTCCTTTGGAGGTAACAGTTCCTTTGGTACTTGTAGTCTCACCTGATCCTAACATAGTGCTGAGAATAAACTGCTGGGTATCCTTAGGTAAAGTATCCAATAGAGAGCTTGCAACCAAATCTGCAAAAGCCTGAGGATTCATAAACAACAGACAACATAGCTAAAAGATTCTAAGGATGAAAAGTGTTCTCTACTGGATGGCCATGTGTAATTTATAGGTAAATTTGAATTCAAATCCGACCGTTCTCCCCAAAATCCATCCATAAATGCTGATTTAGCAATAGATATTCAAATATTTCAGCCTTAAATGCCTCCCCCCTGCTATTCTTAAGCATCTCCTGGTTGTAAAATCATGAACAATGACTGTGACGGTCATTTCTTGGCTGTGTTTCATGGTATCTCCCCCCAGAGCACAACTTCATTTGCACACCTTCTGATACTGTGACATCACCCCTTTTCACACAGCTCCTCTGTCACGTAGTTGCACAAACCAAGCAGTGTAGTTTATAGTTCCACACTCCCTTAAAGTTGCCTAGAGCACTTAGATTGTTTTTCCATCATGTAGTCATTGAGTCAGGTCTCCTGTGTATGTCTTTAACTGGCTCCCATTCAGTTTTCCCAGGAAAGGTTCTCCGTTCATCTTTGCAAGCTGAATCACGCCTCTATGTGTGATTTCTTTGATGACATATGGTCCCAATGAGTGCATTTGAAACTTTCCTGTAAATTTAGTGAACTTAATATCATATAATAAAACCAAGTAATTTACCTTAAAGGTGCGCAACTTGATGTGTTGATTATGCCATGCCTTTTCACATTCCTTCTATACTTGCTGATGAAATCCAGCCAAGAATCTGTCCTCTTTGAGCTCCATGTGAGCGAGCCTTTCTTCCAAGGCTTTGTTGTTCACCATCCCTATGAAGGTTATGATGTAGAGACTAGGTACGATATATTCCATAGGCATTGCAACTTTTACGCCATAGACCAACCAGAAAAGTGTCTGACTTGTTAGTCTTTTGCAAGTAGTCCTGTACGCCCATAATACTTCCAGTACGCACATGTCCCAATCATTCCACTACACATTGCAAATCTTTGTTAGTGCATTCTCCAATATCTTATTAAAGTCCTCCATTGTTTCATTAGCCTGGGGTGATATGGTGTACTCTTCTAATGATAAAATTGAAATTCTTTTGTCAGCGTGTTGATTGTTTCGTTGAGGAAGTGCGTACCACAATCACTCATCAACACTTTTCAACACCTGAACCTAGTTATCATGTACTCAAACAAAAATTTAGATGTTGTAGGCCCTATACAATCCTTTATAGGTTGTGCCTCTGCCCATCTGGTTAGATATTCTATCGCGGTGAAGATGTAGCGTGCACCTGTTTTCTTACTAGGAGGCTGAATCGGTCCTATAAAGTCAATAACCCATTTCTCAAATGGATGTAACGACACCTGAAGATTTAGAGGCAGTTCATCCCTTTGCGATGGCTTGCTAGTTCTTTGACATGCATCACAGGCCCTACAATATGCTTTGGAATCTTTATGTAGTGTATGCCACCACAACCCAGCACACAAAATATTCTACGATGTCGCCTTTCCTATATAATTCCCTCCTATAGCTCCTCCATGAGCCTCCACAAGGATGTTGTTTCTTTCGAAATCGGGCACATACCATCAGAGTGTCTCATCCGATCCCATTTTATACAAATGTTCAACAATTAATGAGAAATCAGCTGCGCATACTGTCAATTCTTTCTTCTGATGACTGGTGTAGTGTTCTGGAGCTGTTCCTGTGGTAAAAAAAATGGATAATATATGAAAAGTGGTTGTCCGCTACATACACTGCAAAGAGTTGCGTATTGGGTAGCTCTTACTCCAAATTAGTAGGCTCCTCTCCTGTCTAAATGCGCGACAGATGGTCAGATCCTGCATTCAACCTTCCCGGTTTCACAATTACCTCAAAATCATATTCTTGGAATAACAACAACCATCTGCATATTACCCCCCCAACATAGGATTATTGACTAGATACTTCAATGCAGAATGGTCTGTGTACATCTTGAAATGTCCGCCCAACAGATAGTGTCTGAATTTTTGGAGTGCATACATCATAGCCAATCCTTCGCGCTCTGTTGTCGAATAATTGTTTTCAGCCTTTGGCAACTTTCTGCTTGCAAATGCTATAGGATGATCCATCTCCACTTCACCAGCCTGTGTTAGTACTAATCCCAACACAATACACAAAGTATCAATGTGCACATGGAATTCCTTCTTCTAATCCAAGAATACCAATATCGATGCGGTGACCATATTTTGCTTCAAGGCATCCAAATTACACTGACATTCTTCATCCCAACAGAATGTAGCATCCTTCTTTAGCACCTTCTCCATGGGTGCATTAAACTGAGCATAAGATTTGATAAACTTTCAATAATATCCAGTATGGCCCACCATTGCACACAATTGTTTAACACTCCTTGGGGCTTCCAAATTGATTATTACCGCGATCTTGGCAGGGCTCACCATCTATCCTTGCTTGCATTCCACATGACCTAGCAAAATCCCAAAGGGGACACAAAACAAACACTTCTTAAGGTTCAGCACAATCTGATACCTTCGTCACGTATCCAACATTAAGAGGAGACTGACTACATGATACTTTACTAGCACAAACACTATCCAGTCATCAAAATATACCTCTAAGAATTTGTGAATAAATTCTTTGAACGTTGTGATGACTACGAGAGAGAATATCGCTGGCACATTCTTGAGTCTGAAGGGCATCACTGTATATTGAAAATACCCCCATTCCGTCACGATGGTTTTTTTACTCCTATATTATGGTGCAATCTTGATTTGATGGTATCGAGAGGACCCATCAATAAATGAGTAGGCCTCCTACCCTCCCACATTGTCCAGTACCTCATAAGTAAATGGTGTCGGGAAATTATTATGAACACAAACATCGTTAAGCTTTCTTAGATCTACACAAATCCTTATCTCTCCCTTCTACTTCTTTTCGTAAAATACCATTGGGCTCACCCAATCAAATGCCTCCACTGGTTCAATAATACCCACCTCAAGCATCTTTTCCAACTTCAAGCGGACCTTTTCCTTGTATTTGGGATTAAGGCGATATGGCCCTTACTTAACGGGCTTCGCATTTGGTTTCAAAGTTATTTTCATCACTCCTAAATCGCTTATAATGCCTTTCAAGTTTGAAAAATTTGTAGGACAAATATCCTGGTACTCATGGAATAACTCAAAAACTTTATCCATTGTGGCATCATCCCAATAATCTCCGATCTTTACAAATTTAGGCTTCGTTTAGTACCAATGTTTACTTGCCTAGTCTTCAGTGGCGCGGTGATATCCGGGTTCTCTATTTGCGGACCTTCAACCTCGTGGTGGCCTTTCGCTTATAGGATATTTATATTCCTTGGATTTTCATCCTCTGCTTTAGCAGTCATATTATTGCATTATAGTGCATGGCGCAACTGGTTTCTCCAATCTGGTTGAACTAATTCCAAAGGATCTTGTGGAATTCAGAAGATCTCTACCTTAACCTCCTACAACGCCTCATCAATACTTTTGAATATGTCTTCAAAGTTGAATGTCCTCACGAACCCTTCTCTTAAGACATCCCACTTCGCAGTGCCATGGCATAGCTCTGTTTCCAAATACCAATTCATAGGGATTATATCCAGAGTGTGATAGAATAAATGCACCCATTTTGGCTGCGGATTAGTTCCATATAAATTAGTCCATTTGGCCAAATGATCACATGGATCATTCCTCCCATCATACTTCTCAGTTAACCGTACTTTAGGATGACCAAATCCCATTCTCATCATCCTTATGTAATTGCGCCACTCATCAAAGCTATCTTTGTGCGTACCCCACCATCGAGCGGGCGTAGCGTGCAGTGCCCAGTCTAACGGCTGAAAGCGGTAATCCTCTAAAAGTTCTCTTTCAAAAGAATCCAAAAATTTATCTACATCAATTAAACCATTGTAATAAGGTAAATTTCTTACCTTCGATGACACAACACAACGATTTGGTCATCATGTAGCAGTGCAGTGTGGATACTTCATGTAACCTATTTTCCAATGTTTGAACTCTTCATTTGAATCTGAGGTACATGAAATTTCACCATCCCATGCAATTCATCCATCAGATGTCGGATTAACTCTGTCTTGGTCTCACACTATTATTTTATAGATCTGATCCAAATCATCATCACTTTCCTCATAGTGACGGACCAGTTCAGTATGGCGCAGTCCTTCTACATGGTCCAATGGTACTACAACACAGAGCGATTTCCTTTCAAATGACATTGTCCACTTCTTTAGTTTTAATGACCCCATTCATGTCGATAGCCCAATCAATTCCCAGGAGCATGGGGTATGGATTGCTATCATCAACAATCTCTATTACCTCAAAATCAGCCAGCGCGCTCACCCCTTCTATATGTATGGTAACTCCCTGCAATCGTCCCATAGGGATAATCTTCTGTTGGTTTGCCATCCTCAGTTGAATTGGAGACCACTGTAGTGCAAGTATCCCCATTCTCTCCCCGGTCTGTTTAGGAAATACATTCATGTCAAACCCAAAATCCAGAATAACTTGGTCCATCTCATAGTCTCTTATTGTGCGGTAAGCCTCATCTCACGCCCTATTCTTGCCTTATGCTTACCAATCTTTCTGACTATGTGGGGTCCATCATGAGAATTCTTCTTACTGACACATTTGTTTATCAACTCCTGTAGTCCTTTCATAGCCTTGATATCATGCAATAGTTTCATACAAATCTCCAAGAAGGTGGTAAGCATAGAGGCATCAACCCCTGCAGGTAGTTTGTCCTGACTTCCTAAGGTAGAGGCCTTAGCAAAGCTTTTCTTCGCTTCCATGAATGTTTCCTTTGCACTCTCCAGATGAAATCCAACCTCCTTTTCTGGAGCTTTGCAGATACATCCACCTTCTTCAGGGTGTTTTCCATTATCGTCACCAGTCGCGATCTCGCTTCACAACACGATATTCACATTTGGGTCCTCTTTACGGGGCTCGACCCTCATCATCTGTAAATTCTGGGTAGGATGTTGAGGCTACACCTTCGTCTCCTGCATATTGGCCATCAACACAGGAAATTCTTTAATTGTGTGGTAAAATTAAGTGCAGTATTGACATAATGGCCGTGTCTGATTCGTACATCCCCACGCATAGTTTCCTGGCATTCTGCCATTATAAAAAATGAATTGCCCATGGCCCCTACTAGGTCCTCCTCCTCCATGGCCTCGTCCGTGCTCCTGATATCCTCCGTGCATTCCCCCAACTCTACATCCTAATACAGAGGTCGTGTTTCTGCTTGCATTCGATACATAAGTGTCATCTCCATCGTTAATTCATAGCTTCGATAGTGGCACTCATCATGGCCCACTGATTTGCAGAAATAAACAATTGTTGCGGTGTTTGCACAAACTTTTGTAGTAAATGACAATTGTGTGTTACATGTTTTCTCACCACCTGGAAGATAGCACACCATAGTGCGGGCCTTGCACTTGCTCTTTCTGGATCTTCCTACCTTAGGGGCATTGGCCCCCTCCTATGATGTAATTCATGAAGATAGGGCAATGATCCTTATCATGCCCCTGGTTTTTACATTTGAGACACCAAACTTCTTCGCGCACCTTCGCCCGAGCCACTTTCTCCTTTTTCAAGCTCTGCAACTCCAAGAAGAGGTTCTGCAACTATGCATGAATATGTTGAACTCCCAAAGAACCGTCCTAGATAGGTATCTCATGCAATCTCTTTGCAATTTCCAATGATTCCTCCTGAGTTCCTATCTTTTTATGCAACAAAGAAATCTTTAGGTGGGGAAAACATGCGGCTATAAAACAATTGCGGTGTAGACTATCTGTGAGATTCATATTAGCTTCACAGATCCCACACTTTAGTCTTTGATTTAGCTCTGATGGCATTTCCTCGGGCCTCATCATGATTTCCTTAAATCCAATTACCAATTGCGAGGCAGATTTAGGCTTACCGAATTCCTTGTTCAAAGTGGCCTGAGTATCTGTCAACGACGCCAACTGATTATCAGTGCAATACTTAACATATAATGTGAGCGCGTAGTCTTGTAGAGCGGTGAATCGCTGCCCCTTCTTTATATTATCATCTATAATTTGTTGTGTTTTCCACACAACCTTCACAACAAACCAAAATTGATACAGATCCTCACTTCCTAAGCCTTTGAAAATTGGCAACTTCATTGTATTTGACATGTTGACCGGAGATGATGGTGGTGGTGGTGTGGGTGAAGGTGTATGTTGGAGGTGAAGGTGGAGGTGGTGTGGACGGATGAGGTATCCACGAAAAACCCTGCCTAATCAACTGGACAATGCTTTGCAGTGAAGCCTGTGATGCTCCTTCGTCATCACTTGAAGGAGTTCCAATCAATGGACTATATTCAGGACCTGCTTTTCCTTGATTTCTAAAGCTTCATCCACTTCACATAGATCCAAACATAAAGGTAGTGGCACAACCCACTTTTCACACAAGAGCATCTTAATCCAAGTATTCAAATATCTCAAGTACTTACCTCATAGTCCCTTAAAGAAGCATCGCTTTGTTTCACTGTAAGTGACTAAGGTATCAACCACGAACTTTGTAACAAATCCTCTGATGACTCAATCAAGCTAGTGATCAACTGCATGCATGATCTTATCTTCAGAAGCTTCCAACCTCCGCATGAGCTCTGGGGTCCACACTATCAGATTTTCAAGCCTCCACCTTCCTTGGTTGTCTACTAATTTAGCGATCCACTCATATAATTTGATCAGGAAGGTGCAGAATAATATTTCGTGTATTTATGTATATAAATAATTGTTCAACCAATGTTCTTTTCTCAGGTGCAGATTTCTGTTTTCTTGCGCCGCGAATTCGTGGATATTTCTATCCAACCACTTCTCAATTTCCTTCTTGGTTAGATTCCAGTGATGCGACATCACACATCTCTTTATGCAGATCCTGGTCTCGACAACGGAACCATTTGTTGGTTTAGGGGGTCTTGACCCAGGTTCAAAGTTAGTTGTGCCAAACAAATCACTACACTATTGGCCCTTTCGGCGTCAATCCATGGTGCATGGAATGAAGTCTCACTTGAAGCAGTATGGGGGGATGTTGGAACCAAGTTTCCGCACCCAGAGATCAGTGTGATCTCCTTTTGGAAACCTAGGTCTGCCTTTGCACATAATTCTATGCTCCTCTAGCCTAATGCTGTAACTTCCCTTAATCAGCCTCTAGACCTCTACGAAGGTCTATGGTTGACTTTTGCGGACCCTAAATAGACCAATTAGCTACTTACATGCATCTTAGATTACCCTTAGATTAGTAATTACTCAGAAATACCTAAGTGTTCGATAACTTTTAACAGAAAGAGTTATGATCTTCACTTAATCACTTAACATTAATTGCATTTAGATAACAATACATATCAAGTAAAGTCGCACATCAATACATAATTATTTAATAAAACCATCATTCATCACAACATATAGCACATTCATACATAACAAAAGTAAATGGAATAAACACAGGAATTTCTCTAACAATCTTCTTTATTGATATTCAACAATGATTTACACACTCAAAACTTCCCTATGCACTCAGCTGCAGGGGTCCACGCACTTAGCTATGGACACTACTCTAGGCCTTTGCGCACTTAGCTGCAGAGCCTTTTCCTCCTCTCAAACTTTCTATCTCGATCTTCCTTCTATTGACCCATTACATTCATCATATCTTATAGTGCCTTAGAATCTCTAAGATGCACTTATTTATACAATCCCATGGTCCGCAAACCATGGGTGGTTCTTTAAAAGCCTACTCAAGTTACATAAAAGAAGGGTAAAACCCTTTTTGACTCTTAACTAGCTATGCGATTCGCGACCACAATTTGTGGAGACTTTACATATTTTTACATCAAAACTTGGGATTTTGTCCCAAAACTGACCCAAGAGACCCCACCCAATAATATTTGATGCGCACAAGCATCTAGTAACATTGACCAATGGTACCAGATCACATGTTGAAGCCACTAGCTCGAGTGTTTGCTTCTCGATAGCAGAGAACAAGCAAATGGCTAAGGAGATACATATGGATAGGTAGGGAGGAGAACGGGTTACAACACCCGCCAAAGCAGAGTTAAAGAGAGAAATACTGAATGAGGTATCTTCTCTCAAGACAATGATGTGAATGTTGTATTCCAGATTTGTCACCATGCATAAGTCAGTTGTCAATATCAACGGTTGTTAGTAGCGTTGTGCTAGGAGAGCATGCATCTTGTCAGATTTGGACACTGTAATTGACCACATGAAAACATGGAGAATGAGATATAAGGGAGCCCTATTACACTTGCCTAAGTTGATGAATCTCAAGGTGGTAGAGTTGAAGGCACGCATCAGGAGTGAGATCTAGAACTATGAGGAAATCATGTAGCTCATCACTAGTTTGTAGGCTTCACATGCACAAGTGTTTAGAAGCATGGATGTTATTGTATGCATGCATGCGATCCCATCCATTGGGAAACTCATTGAGGCAAAGACAAAGAATCAAGTTCTAATGGAGTTTGACATGTACATTGATGAGTTGATGCGCATAGCCACCAATACAAACTTGGTGATCATCACAAACACTATGCATCAGCATGTCGCTGGTCTGGCCACACTCAAGATGATGATGTGCATGTTATCATACGAGTTGGACATAGTAGCCAAATCTGTGTACCTAGATGCAACAGAGGCAAGAGTTCGTTTCTAGAAAGATGTCACCACAGAATACATAGACACTATCATGGACTACCAATCATGGCATCAGTTTGCGATCATCGACCATCACGAGGATGTCAAAGAGTTGGTATTCCCACAGTTGTTATAGTATTAGTGATGTCTTGTAGGGCTTTCTCAAGCCTATTTTGTGTCACATGGGTACATGTGTAGATTGTATGTAACATTTTGTAAAGTGAAAGTCCAAGTGTTGATAGTTGAATGTAACAGTCATAGAGTAGTTGAAGAGTAATAAGGGTAGGTGAATAGTTATAAAGGGGAATGTCAAGGGTCACCCTACCCTTTGCTATTTATAGAACCTCCTAACTCATTGTACGGGATTTTGGGAGCCAAGCTTCCTATAGGAGTATCTTGTAGAAATATTGGAGTGTATTGTAATGAGCCTTGACTTCTCCACAGTGCAGAGCTAATACATCTCTTTGGAGGAGCAGACGACAGTGACTGTAACGTTCTGTTATCAGGACTAGTGGTTGGTCATGGTTGCACTATATGATTGGAACTTTTTCTTTTAATATAACAGAGCCAACACATTTCATGCATATGTTGTTGTTGTATCCCAACTATCTCGGTTACTTTAATGATATATGTATCTATTTTCTTATGCATATATGTATGGAATTTTTTTGTATATGTATGTATGATTTTACTGAGATGTGTTGTTGGTTTAGCCATCACTTTGGATCATTGGCTAACCTACTTTCCAGTTTGTGATGAATCTTTTCTCGTGTGTTCCCTTCTTAGCTATGTGCTTTCACAAGTTTCCAAGGGGCACACTCACCCCACTTTCCCTGTATTAGAACCCTTCATGTACCTTCCTTGACTTGCTGCATTGGTCACACCCTTGCTACCAACAAGGAAATCCCACTTACCTCTGCGTGCAACCATGGTCAAGGAAATACAATACAACCCATTGCTAGGACTCCTACACCAAATGTTTGAGGTCTAGTTGGGACTTCTTACCAGGGAGATCCCCTAACATGTTGGTGGGTCCAACACCGTCAACATTTCTGCCGCTAGAAGAATGCCAGATGACAAGATATGTCCTCTCATCCTATTTTGAATCTTCGCACATCTGTCATGGACACTATCAGACACATCCCTCCATGATGTTTTTTTCATGTCGAACCTCTCAACATCACGAGGGAGTTTTTTTATCTTTTGTCTGAATTCACGTATGTTGGTGAAGGTGAAGTAGCTTGGCCTAAGTACTTAGAAGACTTCTATGCATTCCTTGAGGATGCAGATGAGTTCTATGTAGAAGAGGTCAGTGTGCTGCTTTCACTCACACTTCTCAAATCCCCAAAACGATGGTGCAACAATCTGCCACTCGGCAACATGCACTCACTTGACCAGTTCTGTGATCTCATTGAAGCTACTTTCCATCTTTTTGATCCAAAACCTCTTAACAAAAAACTGTTAAAACAACGGAAGACTACACAAGAATTGCCTATATATTTTTGAGACAACTTCCAAGTAATGTGATTTGAAGCTCTGAAAAGTCAGATGAAGTTCCAGTATCTCATGGGTAGATTTGAATATTTCCTTACCAAACCTGTCAATCCCAAGATGAGGTTGAAGTTCAAACCCCACTCAACATACTTCGGTGATGAATCTGCGCAATCGCAGACGGACACAGTTGCTGTCACAAGTGACCATCCTCTGTCCCTTTACAAAAAACTCCACCACCACAGAGTGATGTTGGAGAACATGCACACACATATGTTCAACTATCACAACCTCCCAAAATCTCTTTTGTCACTTTTTGCATAGATTTGGTTACGAAGCCCATGGGTTGTCACATGCTTGTCTCACCTCAACCTCCATCTTCGTGTTTTGATGATCCTCCAGATTTCACTGTCTTGTTTTCTTCCATTCTGGACTCTACCCCCGTTGTGAACAAGGATCAAGCTATTGATGGAGTTGGTGTCACACAACCATCCTACACTGTCATTCATGAATAGTATGATTGGGAGCCTAAACATCAACCTGTGGCAAAGGATGATTCCCTTATGTCCGTGCCTCCTCTGTTTTTCCCTGACATCTTTGGTGATTCTTCCATCCTTGATTTCGCCTGTGTATCTTTGTCTACAGATGCACCCATGGTTGATCATTCACAGAACACACCGAATGTCAATCCATCATCTGACAATGGAGAGGACAAATCATTCTTTTAAAATCCACTTGATTTTTCATCTACCTTTTCTGGAAATGTCAAGGGTGAATTTTTCCTCTTCTCATCTACCCCTTTGTTTGATTCATCAAATCATGAGGATGGTGATGAAATAATTGATTTTTCTGATCGTAGTTGTCATGATCTATTTACCCCTGTATTCTATCACGATGATGATTCTATTGTAGTTTATTTTTCAAAGCCACCTATTTATGAAGCCGAAACCCTGCAAACTATTGAGGCACTTCAGCCCAAGATGACGGTTATGTCAGGCCTCGCTATACTGAGGTTGGTTTCACTTTCGATCAGGAAATTGTTGAAACACCCAAGGATCCTCATCACTCATCTATAGGCATTGAATATCAATCTCACACATAGATTATGATTCCTCCACTTGAACTACACAATCCTATTGCTCATGCATTGGAGGAACCTTACACAACAAACACACGTGCACGACATAGGTTGTCTTTGTTTCTTTCATTTGCTTGCATGTCATAGTCAAGAGTATGCATATGCTTAACCTACACGTAGTGTCACACAACACCATGTTAATTCCACAGATTGCATGTCATGCACTCCCATTCATGTTTTTTCTATGGACGCATTTGAACTTGGAGTGTGTTTGTCTTCATTGTTATATCTTTCATGTTTGCTGGTTCACATGACTATGATGTTTGCAAACCATACCTTCACCAACATGGATTGACTAATGCGCCAGTGGCTACACTGGAACTATCACTTCACGTGAGCAGACCCATGCATCATTAGCTTAGGAGTAGAAGTAATGTTTGCTTGCATGCATGTTTGCTTCTTACTTTATCTGTTTGCTTGCTTGCTTGCTTGTTTTCTTACTCACACTGCTTACACATTTACTTCTGCTTTTATTTGGGTTCAAGTTTGTTTGCTTGTTTATGTTCGTAGGATAGTTTCACATGGATCGTGTGCAACTTTGGAAACAAGCAAGGTAAAGTACAAGAGGACTTGTGAAGTTATCAATACTTGGTTATCTATGATCCTGTCTCTGTATGAAGAATTTGTTGTCTTCAGTCCATGATACACCAAGGGAAAATATGTGTTTTTCACAATGAATCTTGGTGAAAATACAATGCTTGTGCGCTAACTAGTATCACCTAATTTAGTCAATTGTTTTTGGGTTAATCCTTGTCATCTCAGTCATGTAGAGTAAGGTGAGGGGGGAAACCTTAACAAGCACGCCAGAGGTACATACAAACTACTTCTCTAAAGATACAACCTCTTCTGCACTCAATAAGCCTGGATCCCTCTTCCGACTCTGAAATGAATAAGTGCTATGCATAGTTAAAAATGAGAATGAAAATATGATAATATGAACATTTTTAGAAAATGAGTAAGGCAAAAGAACATAAAGGATTCATGTGCAGAGAGGTGATGCAATTAATTCCGCTGGGGTATTGACCAGGTTCATGGGCAGTAGAGTGATGCTTGTGTTCCTGCATGACTCTGCGGGGGTACTATCCAAGCTTGTTGGCAATAGAGTGACACCAGAGATGAAACTTAAACTCTGATGACCATTAAGATTGTGCACAAATACATCCTTCATCCCATTTCAAAACAACTGTGTTGGCTTGGCTTGGAATGTGTGCTAACTGACCAAGAGCTTGGCAGATGCTACATCTTACAATCAAGCAAGTGCGGAAAGCAAGATGAACAGAGAACTAAACAATACTTCCGAAGGTGTTAGACTTGTTTTTCATGAACAAGGTCCATTCAGAGAGTTGGAGTTTTACCAGTGTGTCGCCAAATGTTGTAGTGGCTACAAACACCCTCCAAAAGTTTTTCCTGAGCCTCGTTTTGGAGCCTCCGTACCAACCATCCTTAGCAGCATGTCTTGCAATCTCAAGTACATAGGCTTCAACTAATTTTCAATGGCTCACCAACTTGTGGATGTCAGTTTCTTCACTTCGTTCATAGGCTGCCATATTGGACTCATGTTATTTGCTTGCTGAGCATCTCCCCCAGAAAATTATGCAATTCTGGAGGGGAACCAACCTTCCCTCCAGAGATTGTGCAAATTTGTTAGACTGCCTGCTAACCTCCAAAATTGCACAGAATAGTCAGATAGGCCTCCCACAGAAAACTGCGTAATCTGGTTCGTCACTAGGCCTCAACCTAGAAATTGTGCAATTCTAGGAGGTTGTCACCTGTTGACCCTAGAAATTGCGCAATCCTTCAGGGACACCTAGCCCGAATCAACCCAGAAACCGCTCAAATCTCTCTCCGAGGCTTGTAGGCTATTGCATGTGCCTTCAGGCTGATCAGTTCCCTTTGGGACCCAACAAAATTGATTTACATGCATGGACTTCTTTTCATGAAATAGCAAAAAACATGCTTAAAACATCCCTATATTTTAGGGATCTATTTTTAGCAGCTGGAGGTTACATGTAAATATCATTTTAGAAATAACCCTCCAAGTGTTGTTTTCTCCTAGATTTGTTGCATGAGCGTCATGAGCCTCAAACTTATTTATTCGATACTACAAAACTCATTCCTCACATCAATCTTGGAGCTTTGACATTTGACATCACATCTAGGAGTCCTCGGCACATTCAACACAACGTTTTCTGGGTAAGTCTGCTTTACAAGTCTTATGTAGTTATTCTGTCACTTTTTGTTTTTTGGCTTGTGTGAGTGATGTCTTCTTGATTACTATGAACGCTTGCTGTCATTTTCATCCATGTTAGCATGTATAAGAACCGTTTCAAGTTTTGATTGCATCTCACTGGTGTTGCAAGCATGACATTGTTTTTGCACCGACAGTCACCATTACGGTGGCCCACTTCACACACATGCATGTCTTCCTATTTTTTGAATCTTGCATTCTGTTATATACCTAGGGGGGATAATATGGGGTACCAAGGGAGGTACCCAAGGTAGTAATGTAATAATGGGATGGGCCATAGTAATAAATAAGGTGGTTAACCCATATCATGTAAGGGACCACAAGTAGTTAGTAATAATGTAATGGGCCCATAGTATTAGTGGATGGTATGAGGGAACCATGGTAATGATCCATGGTATTGCATGTATGAGGCCTATATAGAGGCTAGAGACTCCACAAGCCATATGCTTGTACATACAATAATCCTCGACTATTCCTTGACCTCCTCCATGTGGAGTCTCTAGCCTCTATATAGGCCTCATACATGCAATACCATGGATCATTACCATGGTTCCCTCGTACCATCCACTAATACCATGGGCCCATTACATTATTACTAACTACTTGTGGTCCCTTACATGATATGGGTTAACCACCTTATTTATTACTATGGCCCATCCCATTATTACATTATTACCTTGGGTACCTCCCTTGGTACCCCATATTATCCCCCCTAGGTATATAACATTCCACCCCCCTCAGCATGTTTTTGTCCCCAAAACATGGGAAGAACATAAATAATAAGATCTACTCAAAAGAGCAGTCCACTGGTACCATGCACGTGCATCTAGCCATCCAAGAGAAAGGTGAACCCTTGCTCTCGCTGGTGCCTCGCTCGCTTGAGATGGAAGTTGACTATAGCAGCTCTTTTGTGTTGATGTGTAGTAGGTGGATCTTTGCTCCTCGCCATCTGTCATACGAGGGTTGTTGTCCTTGTGGCTAATTGGTTGCCATCTTGTTGGTTGTTTTCTTGGGGGGTGATGTGGATGATGATATGTTGAAGTTTTAACCCACGGTGTCTTTTTCTTTAATTCACCCTGCTGTGGTGCCTGTTGTGGTGTCTTCGTTTCCAATATGACTTCAACCACTGAGACCTCCTCTGATGTATCAGCACGTGTAACCTTTTCTGCTTCAGCCTCTGTTTGTGTTTGATTGTCTATCATCACTGGCTCATCATCTAATATGTTAGACCCTGGAACATCTTCTCCTTCAGTCTCCTTGGACTCTACCTGTTTATTGATGGAAATATCCTGTAATGTAATTTTCTTATTTTTATACCAGAGCTTCAGGAATTTCTTCTGCACATTAATATTGATAGTACCCGTAGATTCCATCTATGGATATCCCAAAACAATATCCATATTATCCATCTTTGAAGTATAAAAATCACCATGCAACACATACTTATCCATAGAAAGCTTCAAATCCTTATAAATTTGAATATCCTCATCATCAACCTGTGTATTTTCAATGTGTTTCGCTGGAATTTGCAATTTTTTTGCCAAGTTAACATTGATAAAATTATGCTTGCAACTAGGATTTATAGAAACAATGATCTTCTCCTTTTGAATCAATCCATGAACCTATAATAAGGATATACCAGTAGGAAATAGCTCCACATGTTTCTCCTTATCTTGTTTTCTAGCATGAGACCATCTGTCTAAAAGTAATTTTTCAAATTCTTCATCGGGCAGGTTGGAACATTTCTTTTGGTTAAGTAATCCCCACCATGTGGCTGCCTCATCTTCAAAATTAAACACTAGAAAAGTTCTCCAATTATGTGCCCATAATGACTTGTGTTTTTTTATGTATTCTTCAATAGTAGGACCATTATCTTTTCCTGTAAAAGTCATGAAGAGGGTTTTGAAAAAATTCACTTACTTGGCGAAAATTTGAAATTGTCAAAGTTTAGTCAATATTGCTCAGAATCCCTATTATGACCTGTTTTTGGAAATGAAACAACCATTCTGCATCTGCCCATGTGATAGAAATTCTGATCCAGGCACTAGAATTTCAGATCTGCGCTGCAACTCTCCCGTCGTCCCCAAAATTTCTGCAAAAAGAGTTGATTTTAAATCAGCGATATCTCCCTCATCCGGACTCCGATTCGATCGATTGTTTTTTTGAAATAGGGTATCTTTTCACATGGGATCCAGATATACAATTAGATTTTGCAGATCTTGCACTAGGACGTCCAGATCTACACCGCAAACTTGCTGCCCTGAAAAATTGTCTGCAACCCCACTGATTTTTAGATCAGCGATATCTCCTTCATCCGGACTCCGATTCGACCGATTTTTTTTTGAAATAGGGTATTTTTTCACATAGGATCCAGATCTACAATTAGATTTTGTATATCTTTCATAAAGACGTCCAGATCTATGCCGCAAACTCGCTGCCCTGAAAAATTGTCTGCAACCCCACTGATTTTTAGATCAGCAATATCGCCTTCATCCGGACTCCGATTCGACCGATTTTTTTTTTTGAAATCAGGTATTTTTTCACATAGAATCCAGATATGCAATTATATTTTGTAGATCTTGTACCAAAACATACATATCTGATCTATAAACTCGACGCCCTTGAAATCTTGCAAAACAATAAAAAAATTCTCCACTTTTTTGCCCAAGAAAGTGCTCTGATACCACTTGTTATAACTCTGATATGAAAATATAATAAAATAGAAATAAGCCGAAGAAATAAGATAGAAATGCTTCTTTATTATCAAACCCTTAAGGTAGGGCAACACCATATATTCACTCCTTAAGGAAGGAGAACACTCAACAAACCATATGCTTGTACATACAATAATCCTTGACTATTCCTTCACCTCCTCCATGTGGAGTCTCTAGCATTTATATAGGCCTCATATATGCAATACCATGGATCATTACCATGGTTCCCTCATACCATCCACTAATACCATGGGCCCATTACATTATTACTAACTACTTGTGGTCCCTTACATGATATGGGTTAACCACCTTATTTATTACTATGGCCCATCCCATTATTACATTATTACTTTGGGTACCTCCCTTGGTGCCCCATATTATCCCCCCTAGGTATATAACATTGCGCCTCCCCTAGCATGTTTCGTCCCCGAAACATAGGAAGAACATAAATAATAAGATCTACTCAAAAGAGTAGTCCACTGGTACCATGCATGTGCATCTAGCCATCCAAGAGAAAGGTGAACCCTTGCTCTCGCTGGTGCCTCGCTCGCTTGAGATGGAAGTTGACCATGACAGCTCTTCTGTGTTGATGTGTAGTAGGTGGATCTTCACTCCTCGCCATCCGTCATACGGGGGTTGTTGTCCTTGTGGCTGATTGGTTGCCATCTTGTTGGTTGTTTTCTTGCGGGGTGATGTGGGTAATGATATGTTGAAGTTTTTACCCACGGTGTCTTTTTCTTTAATTCAGCTTGCTGTGGTGCTTGTGGTGGTGTCTTCTTTTCCAATATGACTTCAACCACTGAGACCTCCTCTGATGTATCAGCACCTGTAACCTTTTCTGCTTCAACCTCTGTTTGTGTTTGATTGTCTATCATCACTGGCTCATCATCTAATATGTCAGACCCTGGAACATCTTCTCCTTCAGCCTCCTTGGACTCTACCTGTGTATTAATGGAAATATCCTGTAATGTAATTTTCTTCTTTTTATACCAGAGCTTCAGGAATTTCTTCTGCACATTAATATTGATAGTACCCGCAGATTCCATCCAAGGATATCCCAAAACAATATCCATATTATCCATCTTTGAAGTATAAAAATCACCATGCAATACATACTTATCCATAGAAA
>APFE030045505.1:1214-11654 GCA_000404065.3 Pinus taeda | reverse complement strand
GAAGCAAGGGAGGAATGGAAGAATGACGAAGAAGTGTGGGCACTTATTCGAAAATTACAACAAGATTCCAGTACGTCAGATACATTTAGCTGGCAAAATGATTCATTATGGTACAAAGAGCGCTTATACCTCTGTAAGAATTCCCAGCTAAAACAAAATATTCTTATGGAATTGCACACTTCTCCCTTAGGAGGGCACTCGGGATTTTTAAAAACTTACCACAGGGTTAAGAAGGAATTTTTTTGGGAGGCCTTAAATCAGATATATTCAAAAGTTCGTGGCAGAATGTTTGGTTTGCCAACAAAATAAAGTTGAAACAATTAAGACACCAGGTCTATTACAACCTTTATCCATTCCAAGCCAACGTTGGGAGGAGGTTTCAATGGATTTTATCACAGGTTACCCAAAGTCTGAGGGAAAGAGTGTCATCATGGTGGTAGTTGATAGACTTACCAAGTATGCACACTTTTGTGCATTACCACATCCATTTAAAGCCAGTACAGTTTCTACTGCATTTATGGAAACAATTCAAAAGCTACATGGAAACCCAAAGATTATTGTAAGTGACAGAGATCCCATTTTCACTGGAAATTTTTGGACAGAATTATTTTCTTGTCTTGGTACTCAGTTAGCTCATAGCTCATCTTTCCTCAATCTGATGGGAAAACTGAGATAGTAAACAAATGTTGGGAAGGATATCTTCGTTGCTTTGTATATGATAAACAGATGCAATGGGTCAAATGGTTGCCTCTGGCTGAATGGTGGTATAACACTTCCTTCCATACAACAACAAAAATGACCCCATTTATGGCACTTTATGGGTATCAACCACCATCCATCACATCATATTTAAGAGAAAAATTCTAAGGTTCAAGCAGTGGAACATCACATCGAACATCAACAACAGTTCTCCAACTCTTAAAGGATAACCTCTTGTTGGCTCAGAATAGAATGAAACAACAAGCAAATCAACATCGTAGTGAAAGAAGTTTTGATGTAGGTGACGGGGTATTCCTACGGCTACAACCATATAAACAAATGCCCCTCAAGCAAGCTAAGAAGGATAATAAATTATCACCAAAGTATTATGGTCCATACAAGGTGTTGCAAAAGATTGGTACTATGGCATACAAATTGGAGCTTCCTGCAGCTTGTCCAGTGTACCCATTTTTCCATGTTTCATGTTTAAAGAAGGTTATAGGTGACAAGCTCCCAGTTCAAATAATATTGCCAGAACTTGACGAGAAAGGAAAAATATTATTGGAACTGGAAGCAGTCATAGAAACAAGAACTCAACAATTACGAAATCAATTCATTTTGGAGTATCTCATCAAGTGTAAAAACTTTTCCGCTGAAGATTCCACATGGGAGGATGAGAATTTTATACAGAAGCATCCATAACTAATCAAGCGTTGAGGACAACACTTTTCTGAAGGAGAGGGGCATGTTAGGTCCCTATAATACTAGTGATGCCACCATCACTATTGTAGTTGTATCCCTTATTAATATTGTTGTGCCCCTATTGTCCCCATATTGTTATTATTATGCCCCATAAAATATCTCTATTGTTATTTTTGTGCCTTTATATTATTATTGTTAGGTCGGCTTGGTTATATTGTGACCCCTTAGACTCCTATATATAGAAAGGAGGTTTTGTCATTTGTATCATCCAAGAATTGTTCATTTGTGTAATGTAAAGGACGTTGCCCCTTCGAAGAGGCTGAATTCTAAGGCATTCAACTATCTTTTCTATCTTTTTGTGAGTTGGTTTCATAACACAAAAACAGGTTATCACCAAAAGAAAATGTTGATCAAAAACCTAGTCAAAGAAATTCAAACTTAGGATTTCTCCTCCTTTGCCCAGATGCTCATACAGGACCAAATCCATGTCAATCCATCACCCTCGTCCATTTCCAACATCCACCCATCATTCCCAATTCTTTCCCATTCATTTTCCTCACTATCCTAACGTGTTACATGAAGGTTTTGTTTTGTTACAGATCTAACAAAATACATAGGGCATAATTTTTTTTGACCATATCTCCTAAACAGTGAATCATTTTGTTGATATGTTTCATGGGGATATGTATAAGGATGATGGTAACATGATCAAGGGATTTCAACAAATTTTTGTGGACACTCTTCGATAAATCGGCCTCCATCACCTAAAACCATTTTTTATTTTTCTTGAGAATTGTCAAGAATTGCCACAGGAGTGCCCATATTTGCTACAAGAGTAATATCCGAAGAATTGCCACAGGAGTGCCCATATTTGCTACAGGAGTAATATTTGCTTAGAAAAATGGGTCAAAAATCACGTTTTCCATTGGTAAATGTTAGGAAAGCATCATAAAAACTCCTTCACCTCCATCCACTCCTTTTAACCAACTTCTTTTCAATATCCCACCTTTTTTCATGAAAAAAAAACAAAGAAAAGAGACTTTGCCTTCACACCTTCTTCACAAGATTTCTCTACCATCACATCTTTTTTTCCTATCCCTAGGCTTACCATGATTCATCCAAGTCATTTAATGCATTTAATGAATCAACATAAGGTTTGAATGAGGTTTTGGGGAGGGACTATGTGACTGCTACAGGAAGGAGATCAAACCTGTAGCATCCTACATAAATCGAACAAGATCATAGTCAGAAGATTGTTTCAACACTGAAATGAATATTTTTCCACTCTAAAGCATCAAAAGGCCATACCTGATGCTTAGAAAAGTCACACCATCCCTAAGGATAATCTACAAGGTCACTAATTCACTCCAGCAATAGTAGATAAAACACTAGAAAAGACCAACATGAAAGAGAGGTTGTATGAGTCAAATACATCATCACATTGTTGTGTCTATTGAGGAACTATTCACAAAAACAAAAAAAAAACAAAACAAAAAATGAAAGATGGCACCTCTATAGGATAGTTGATCAATCATCAAACCAACAACATCATGCATGCATCTACATCAAGTAGGCACAAGTATGAATTATTCTTCACCTCTCTTTTTAAGCATATTATGATTAAAAGAAAAAAAGAAAAAAGAAAAAAAAATCAATGCACATGAGAGAAGGTTTTATAGGCTATAAGTGGCCAATAAACTTGGCCACCCTCAACTAGTAAGAATGTAGTTTACCCAAGCACTTATGCAATGTGGAAAATAATAAGAAAAGGAGGATGATAATTATGAGGAGTGGGTTGATGTGTTAGAGAAGGAATGGAGGTGCTAGGTGGGGGAAAACTCATTCAACGCGATGAAGGAGTAAGGGATGAGGAAGAACTTCATTTGTAACAAGATTTCATTCCCAAAATGGTAAGATAGGCCTACTACCTCTTCAAAGGTCGAGCTAGATGCTACCAAGGCTTTCCTAGGGTGATACAAAATAGCTACAGGCTAAGTTTGTAGGTGCTAAAGGACTGGATACCACTGCTACAAAAGTACATGAATTGCTACAGGAACACAAAAGAGATGCTACAAGGTTGAATTAAGAGGAGAAAGGAGCCCAATCACCAGTAATTTTTTCTCAAACCCCCCATGAACATAAAGGAGCATCGTGAAAAGTGTAAATAGCCTCCCCTATCCTCATTATCCATACAATTGCATAGATAACTATTCTTGCTACAAGAATCCTATAGCAAACCCATGTGAAATAAAATTGCCTTGAAAATTTTATTTTCTCACATAAGAAATTTAATGCAAGATCATAGGAATTTTTTCACTAAGGTAGGGGGTACCATTTATCTCCCTATGTGACCAAAAAACAACAACCACCCTCTATACCCTAGACTGCTCAAAGAAAAATATTGGAAATTCCCTTCAAATAATTTTAGTAGTAGAAGTCATGGGAGGAGGTTTCAATTAAAGACAGATACATATCTTTTGAGGGGAGGTTGAGTCTTATGAACTCCCATCAATTTAGTCTACTTTATGAGCTATGGTTCCAAACATATTTACCAATTCCAAGAAGGTGCAGTGTTCCACATTTCCTCCCTGATTCCATCATTGAAATGATCCATAGTGTGAGGAAAGGAGGCACCAACACATTTCCAATCATGGCCTCATTGACATGAATGCCTTAAGCCACCTCAAGAACCATGTGTTATGGAGTGACAATACCTCACCACAAAACAACAAGAAGAAATACCAAAATTTAGGGTTAGAGGTAGGAAAGAAGAAGAAGTAGAAGAGGAAAAGTAAGGAGAAAAGAAAGAGGGAGAGGGAGAGAATAGAAATCAGAAGAATAGATCCCTAAAGAGCCCTCAAGATCTAAAAATATAGAAAAAAGGAGCATCAAAAAAGCCTCTCACCAGAAAAAAGAGTTGTTACAGGAGAAACAAATCTCCTATAGGAAGGGACAAATTTTCTACATGAGAAGACAATGTGCTATAGGAAAGTCCAGTGAGCTACAAAAGACTGTAATTTTGAGCAATTTTACCCTTAAAGTATAGGATTCAAAGGACAACATCCAAAGGAAGGAAAGGGAGAATTGCCTTTCCCACAGCCAAGAAGAAGAAGCAGAACAAAACATTGAGGAAGAAGAGGAAGAGTATGGGGAAAGAGAAGATTTTCCAAACTTCCATTTTAGGTATCTTGGGATGTTAAGGAGGCCACCACAATTAGGTCATTAAGTTGCTTAGAGGGTGAGAAACACTTTCAGAAACTCGGTATGATGGGCCTCAAAATTAGACTTAAATTAAGGCCCATGTGACCATTATTCAACATATTAAACCTCTCTTTTTGCATTAGATTACATATTTTTAACTTTAATATGCTCATTAGGAAGATTTAGAGATAATTGCATATTTTTTCCTAATATTATTTATTTTTGTACGAAATTTTGAGAATATTGGATAGATTATGAAGAATTGGAGGAGGATATAATATTGGGACCTACTCCATGCTATAGGAGTATCAATATTGTATAATACATGAATAAAATATAATGAAATTATTGACAAATTGTGAAGCTCCACTGATTGAGAAAATCTAGGAATGTGGTCCATATCATCTAATGGAAATTCCTAGGGTTTGGAGCTAGATACACTCTTTGACGAATTTTCGAGGTGAAAGTTGTCTCCTTTCAAGGAGAATGCTTCCTCATCACTTTGTATAAGTAAAAATTCGAATTTTCCTTGAGAGTCATGTATTTCTTAGTCTTCTTGTGTAGGCAACTTGATATTTAGTAGCTCGACTTTCATTTCTAGCAGGGATGTACTTAGATTGATACAAATAAGGAACTTTGGTGCCATTTTTAGATTCTAAATATTGGTTTCCTTCATAATCCTCTGATTTTCCTTGGTCTTGGCCATCCCAAGAGCCTCAGAGCCTTCTTGTACAATTTCTTTGTTTTCTTTGAATTTCCTTTTCACATGCATCTCTTATTTTTGCATTTACTATGCATGCTTCTTTTGTGGTAGGTTACATTGGTAAAATGATTAAAGTGGGTTGTTTTGGTTATTTACAGAGTCATAATCATGATGCATCCTTAGAACAACTTTTAAAATTTATCTTCATCATTGAGATACTTAGAAAGGTTTACTAGTTCACACATCTAGAATTTTTGGAATTTCCTTGTAGAAAAATAGTAGTAATTTTATGCTATTTTTCATAACTTTTTAATGAGATTACTTTGATTTTATTTCACTTGTATTGGGTCATAAATACATTCAAGTTTATAACTAAATTTACCCCATATCATTTTCACTTGATTAGGTTAGGAATTTGATAGGTTAACTAGCTCACTAATTCTTGAACTTTTGGCTTTTGGAGTTGTAATTTTCTGCTATTTTTTAGCATATGTTAACCGGGGTACTTTTGAGTGATTCCACTTGGAATTTAGTCCTATGTGATGCAGAAGCATTCAGGTCTAGTCAACATTGTCATAGCATGATCACTTGTTGTGACTAACAAGGGGTTGGAAGATAAGAGATTAGTTAATTTTATTTATTTAAATGTGTGAGAGTGTTTATTTATTGTCAAATATGAGAAAGGGGCATATTGGCTTATTGATCCCCCCTATGTGGAGATTAGGCCAAACAATTAGATTTATTTGGTTTGAATAGAATATGAGTAATTTGAAAGCTTGATTTAGCGTTTTTTTAGAAAAGAGTGGAGTTGAAGAGACTTTTTAGGGGAGAGTGAGAGATTTCTGGTTCTGAACTAGAATTGGTTCATGAATCCACTTTTGTATAAATTGTGATGTTTTTGTATAATTCAGAGGTTGGATAGGTTAGCAAGAGAGAAACTAGAGAGGTTAGATAGGTCAATTAGAGGTTCAAGAGAAACCAAAGAGGAGAGAGCGAGGGTTTCAAGATTGAAACAAGACCTTTCATTTATGTAAATGGACCATAGAGGTGATATTCTTTAAATTCATTATATTGAATAAATGATTGCGGGTGTGTGTAAATGGGCCATTTATATTTAAATCCTTCGCTTGTCTCTGTATTGTTTGCCTGCGGAATAACTAAGGCATTTTTCTCTGTTTATTTTATGCATAAGTCATGTGTTGCAGCAATCAAAGGTAATTGGAGATTTATTGTTGGTAATAGTGTTTGAGCCACTTAAAACCCATTCATCGCTTCAAAAAATATCATAGTTATCCATCGTATGGATTAATGGCAGTGTAAAACAGAGTTTGGCGGAGAATGTTTTTATAACACAGAGTCTATTAAAACAACTAAATTCAAGAAAAGGATAAATATATGAGAGAAGGAATCGTAGTTGTTGGATCTATAAGATCAATGGAATAGATCTAATCGAGCTGAGCATGATACTTTATCGCATCAGCGGAAGTCTTTGTGGATGGATCGGGCCCTAACCCTTTGTAAACTCTAATAGTGACATGGCGATGAAACATGGTCCGTTGGATCATACGCTTGATCAATGGCGGAGATAAGGCGCGTGCATTAACTAGAGAACGGTTTCCAAATGGTGGTAAGCGGTTATTGGGTGGCCTCAAAAGGTGTAAGCAGTTTTCCCAAATCGGACCCGATGAGGTAATGAACTGTAATTTAGTTAATTTGAAATCTAGGCATGATCAGACCGTCCGTCAAATGGAAAATCGAACAGATTTCAGGCATGAATAAGCACGAAAGTTTTTCCAATCCAGACCCCATGGGATTATACAGTGGATTGGAATTCCACTTGAAGTCTGGGTTATGTGATCGGAAATCGGAAAATGTAAAGGAAAGTGTTGTGGAGCGAATAAAGGGTGCAGACCTAATGATATATATAGTTCCGCTGTAAAAGTTTTGAGTTCTGGCTTTTGAGTTTTAGGGCGAGTTTTCCCCATATTTCCTTTATAATTCAATAAAGTTGTATAGGTCGGGTTTTAAAGGAAAGCAACAATAACACTTTCGACAGAGATGTGTGAATGTAACCATAAATCCAAGTTTCTGATAGTTTATATTTGGAAGGATTTGCCTTATGAGTGGGTTTCCTTCGTCATTTGTGCTCTCAGAGCAGGTTAACGCTCTGTAAATACTGGTTTAGAGACTGAATTTTAATTCCAACATATGTATAATTTGCATTGAAGTGAATTTGATACAGATGGGGATCAGACTACAAAGGACACTGAGATCAGAATGGAGAAGTAGTGAATCTCTGAGAAAGGTCTGGTAAGAATGTTTATTTTGATGATTTTGCGGAATTGTGTTTTGAATGTCTAAAGAACAACAAGGGATTGAAATTTCAAAGGGGAAGATGTTTTCCTTTCAAGAAAATGAAATTTCTGGGTAAGTTGATTGCATGATTGATTTGATTGAGATGAAAGGTTTCGAAGTTAAAACTGAATAGAAGAGTGGTTTGTTGTGGGATTGAAGTCATTTAAATGATTTGAAGAATAATGTGAAAGCTGAGAATGAATGAGGATTATTTAAATTATTGTTGAAGGCAATGACATTGATGATTGAAAGAACATAGATTGGGTTTAATAGGACTGAAAGAAGAGCCATTACAAGGAATGAATTTTGGAATTTATAGAAGCGAGACAAGATTTGCTTACAAACAGGTTATCAGAAGGAATTGGTAGTGTCTGTCATAAATTAGCAAATATATTTGAAATTTAGATCTAATCCTAATTGATCTTGAAAGCTGAAGAGTCCATTATGAAAAGTAAAATGGGAAATAGTGGTTGGTTGTATGGAGCCTTTTGAATGGGAAGTCTAAAGGAAATAGTGAACAGATGAGTCCTTTGGCAAAGATTTAACTGATGGAATGGGAATTAGTTTTAAGACATCTTTGAAGAAATATTGCAAGTTTGAAAGGTACTTTGATGTATCTTGAGATAAGATTGTGCGTGTCAGTGGAAGTAGTGGCATTGTTGAAAGGTAGAATGAATTGTACTAGCATCATATCATATGAGCTATGTTAAAGAAGATAGAGCAAGAAGAACTCTCAGATGAGTAAAGGTGACAGTACCCGATAGTAAATGAAATTACTAAATGAAGAAGGAAGTGAGAAATTGAAGATGCAGAGCCTAAAGCAAGGAGTGTTCGAGAGAAGATGAGAACAACTTCCAACTATGATTGGGTAGAAGTTGTTGAGGCAACTCCACAATTGTGATTGTGGATAGAAGATAACAATTCCAACAAGAGGAGCACTGGATAGAAATGTTAGTCAGTGGAAGGTTAGAGGAAAGAACCAATAGGTGCCAAAAGGCTGAACTCAGGAAAGTTTGGTGAGGCATGAAGGAGACTTGTTACAGGTGAAATGAAAAAGGCTAGTTGAAACTCACTAGTGAACAAGGAAAGTTCACCAAAGGAAGAAATGGAATTGACTATTGATAATTATGACAGGGGTACAGAGGAAAGTCACAGATAGAGGGAAAAGAGTGCCAAAACAGTTGGACTCAAAGAAATGAGTAAAGAAGAAAGGGACATAGAGTTGGTTGAGATGAAGGTAGAGCTCAATCATTTGGAGAAGATAGTATTGAAAGGAATTCGAGAAAAATGGAAACAAGGATTTTATGTGGGATGAAGAGTTAAATGGCCTGTCATAGAATTGTTTGCTGAGAAATTAATACTTCGAACAGTTGAGAATGAAGGAATAGAATACATCTGTGAACCAGAGAAAGGATCTCTCCTTGGGGAAGGAGACAATGATGATAGTGATGAAGAACTAATCTATGCATATCAGAATGAGAGGAATGTGTTGATAGCATCCTCACAGACAAGAGGGTCTCATATTTTTGGGATTAATTATTTACGTGAATGTAAATTTGCAGGTACGCGACCTAATGAATTTGAACCTATGTATAGAAAGGTGAAAGAGGCAGAGATAAAAAAACACAAAAGGAGGTGCATAAGGACTTTCAAGACTTTAAATGGTGGAGGAAATTAAAAGGTATGGCTAAATGGTTATGTCTTATTTTAGTGAAAACTGATTGGATCATATTTGAAGGAATTTTAGCATGGATAGAAGACCAATGGGAAATGGAAACAAGAAAGGAAACAAATGCATTGCAGATTTGCAAAGTGAAGTGAAGGAAAGCTGACACAGAGAACTTAGTTGAAGAAGTTAAGTCAAGGAAATATTTGAAAGATCAAAGTCTTATCAGAGAAGAGGAAGAGACATTGTTGTCTTATCTGGATAAACCGAGTGTTGGAAGAAATTGTGTAGAACAGGAAGGTATTCTACAAACTTGTGATGAAGTTTCCAAGCATAGTCAAGAAGTTGCAGTCCCAAAAGTTTTCTTTGATGAAGAAGAAGTCAGAGATGTTGAGGAAGAATTTCTCAATAACTTGGTGAGCTATCAAAATAGTTCAGAGAAGCATGAGGAGCTGATCAATGAGGCTTCAAATGAAGAGCCTTGTATTTTTGAAACTAACATGTTGTGTATGTTTTTAGGTTTGACGGGTGATGAACAGCAATTGGACAATGTGCTTATGCATGTTAATGAAGAAGTGAGATTACTGGAAGAGATGGCTAAAACAGAAAGATATTTTGAGCATGTATTTAATAATTTTGAGAATGATGGTATTGACAGGGAAATTGTCATGATTAAAGAAGCTGAATATAAGAAAATGAAAGTTTGTGATGATAACCAGAATGAAATATCTTCGATAGAGAATCAAAATGAAAATACGATGGAAATTTTGAAGGAATATATGATGATGTTAATAGATGCAAAGTTGAGGAATTCTGTGATTTTAAAGTGGATTATTTTTATAAATTTGTAAACCATGAAGAATCTTTATAAAACCAAAATTATATTTATGTTGTAGGAAAAGATAAAACAACATCATTTTGTTGCAATGGTATAAGTATAGAGAATGAAAGGATACTTCACAATGATATGCTCCAAGAAATCCTAGCTATTGAATTTGTAGAAATTTTGAATAATTTAACACATATTCAATGGAGATTATCCTGATCATGTACTATTGTGGAAAACATACACAATACATAAGCTCCTCTACGTTGATCATCAATATAGCAGCAT
>APFE030045500.1:0-10978 GCA_000404065.3 Pinus taeda | reverse complement strand
ATCATTGACTGGTAATCAAGTGGTTTCTACCATGTTCGACATCGACTCATTTATTCACATGGCTAGAATCATACCAATTCGGGAAGTAGAGATGAAGACCCTGGATCTAATTTCCACCATCCAGGCTGCAAGGATTTTTGTATTCATTATGTTGTAGACCAATCATAAACAGATGGCTGTGCCCATACTGTGTCTACACGAGTCTATAATTATGATGTATTATGAAATCATTCCTGTATCAGAGTAGTTAGTATGTTAGTTAAAGTTTTTGATCTCAGTATGGGAATGCCTACCTCAGCGATGATATGATCTTATACATGTATTTTGTGTTGAAAATTGCAGGTTCTGACCGGGCTCTCCATGAGATAATCCTCGAAATGATAAAGTACTTCACCCTTCCTATATGATATAAAACTCTTACCTATTACAGGCTTCGTACTTTAGGGGGCAATCTGTTACAGTGAAATTTGTCACCATGACTATCTGCAGTTAATATGGCTCCATCAATAGTCATATTATCCTCCTTGCCAAGCCTAATACCTCTGCTCTTCATGTCAAGCTTCAAGAAAGAGAGAAAGTCACTAAAAACATGTTTATCTCTGGGTACACAGATTCTCTCTACCTTGCCTGCATGTACGCATCCCAAACTCATTGTACCTGCGTACTTGTACGCTCTGTAAGCCAAAGGATGGGTGTGTACCCCTGTAAAGGTCAAAATGCGCGGGTTTCATCTTAAAAAAGCTACTTGTGGTCACTTCTAGAGCCTTCTAGAAGAGTGTTTGACGTGTATTGAGCACCTCCAGATGGTTCATGCATCCCTATGATAGAGGAACTTATCCATCAAGAGAGGAGCTACCCCATCCAAAAGAGGGAGTATCCCATTGATGTTGGAACTGAATAACTTCCTCTAGAACACTATAAATACAGGCCTTGGGCCAGAGGAGGGGAGGTTGAAAGCTAAAAATTCCAAAGGGTAGATACTGCTGGAATTAGGACTTCCATTGTAAACTTGTGAGGAGAGATTACCATCCTTTCTTGTTGTCATATTGGAAGTGGGTGAACTTGTCAAAGTAGAGGAAAACTCTGGCTGGACCCTGGGAGGAACTTGCACAACACCAAGGCTCAGGTTGTAATGGTTTCTTTTTTGTTTCCTTAATACAAATAAGTCCATTCTTCTCAATGATTTGTTGTTAATGAATTGTTTCATATACTCCTTGGTTTATATGTTGAATATGCTTTGTTTTATGGAATATTCAGGTGTTATGTAATCGTTTGATTGTTAGTGTATGCAGGTTTCAAAGTGAAGGAGGAGCTCATCTGGATCAACGAAGCTAGGCTGCTACAACAAGCGTTGGACCTAAGGTAAGATCGAAAAACACTTGGTTTCTCATAGGATAATGTATATTTAGAGAAGGATTGCTCTCACTTGTTTTGTTTGTCACTAGAGAGTCTTAGACTCCTAGGGAGGTTAGTTTTGTCAGCAAAAATAGCTCTTTCTGCATGACACAGCTGGAGCAAAGAAATGGGAGTGACGATTCTTCTACAAGTATTAGCGTTGAAATCCAAGTACGCCATCATCATCGATCTTTGATTTGCAATTAGGAACCTACGTGTTAGCGTTGTGTGATTGTTGCTAGACCCCATTTGGGCTAGTGGGATCGCCTATGTCCGCAGAGGGGATTTACCTGTTCAACACTAAGGAGGGAGTGATAAGGGATGCTAGGCAGTGTTAAGGCATGTTAGAAGCCAGGAAACATGCCAAGATGTGCCAGGTGCTAGGGTGTGCCATTGCATGCCAGGGAGTGTTATGGAGTGCCAGGGAAACATAAGGGAGCACTATTTTCAAATGCATGGAAATGAATGGCTAAGAGTGTTTGACAAGGAGTGTCAATGAGTTATAGGTGTGCTAAGGAGGGGATGACAAGGTATGTTAGGTGGTGCCAAGAAATGCTAGAGTGTTAGGGAAACATGCCAGGGTATGCCATTGTGCGCCAGGGTGTGCCAATGTGTGTCAGGGAGTGTTAGGGAGTTCGACATAAACACAAAGGAAAGCTAGTTCAAAAGGCATGGAAATGAACGAATAAGAGTGTGTGATAGGGAGTGTCAGTGAATTCAAAGTGTGCTCAGGAGGGAGTGAAAAATTTATATGCTAGGTAGTTCCAAGGCATCCAAGAGTGCCATGACATGTCAAGGAGTGGTATGGTATGATAAGGAGTGATTAATCATGCGATGGAATGTAGGGAATGCCAACATATGCCACATAGTGCCAAGGGATTGTTAGACCTACCAGGTGCTATTCCATGTCAAGATGTAAACTATGTTTCTTAGTTGTCTTATGGCCATGGTTAGACGTGAGCCTTGACATGGTAAATTCTTAAGTGGGATGAGCTAAGATTGGGCATGAGTAGCCTAAGATGAGTTATAGGAAATTCTTAGGTGAACAAGGGATAGTATAGTTGTAGTAACTATAACTTGGTTGGTTCCCAAGTCTTAAAACCAATAAGGGTATTTATGAGGGCATGATAGATAAGGAATGCCAAGGCATTCCAAGGAATGAAAAGGCATGATAACACATGCTAGACAGTGTCAATGCATGTCAAGGAGTGTTGGGGAGTGTGAGTGCATCACAAGGGAGAACTAGGTCAAAGTGAATGGAAACAAATGAATAAGAGTGTCTTCTAGGTGTCCCAAGGATGAAGTGTATTAGGATAATTTCATAATAGGACTTGAAATATGTAAGCCTATGATTACGATAAGGGGATGGAAAAAGCAATTTTAGACAAAGGGAGACTTTTGTCTAGGGACAAAACTATTTTTTCAATGACTTGGTTGGGTTCCCAAGTCACAAAAAAAGTAAGGCTATCTATGAGGGCATGATAGCTAGGGAGTGCCAAGGTGTGAAAGGAATGCCAAGAAGTGATAACACATGCTAGAATTTTCCAAGGCATGTTAATCATTCTAAAATATAGCAAGTGCTAAGGCATGCCAAGAGATGTTAGGTGCTAGGGTGTGGTGCCAACGCATGCTAGGGAGTGCCAGGGAAACACAAGGGAGGACTACTTTCAATTGCATGTAAATCAATGAATAAGAGTGTGTGATAGGGAGTGTTAGCAAGTTCTGGGTGTGCTAAGGAGCCATTGACAAGGTATGTTAGGTAGTGCTAGGGAAACACAAGGACGAACTAGCTTCAATTGCATGCAAATGAATGAATAATAGTCTATGATAGGGAGTGTTAGCAAGTTCTATGTGTGATAAGGAGGCATCTATGGACAAATTTTGGGAGGATTTGGAGAAATTTTTGTGTTTTGGTGCAAACTTGCAATTTTTTGGCAATTTTCTATCTAGGAGCGCAGCAAGCTCACACTATGCTTCTTCCTTAGGGCTCCAAATGATGTCAAATTAGCATTTTTGGAAAGAATATGACCCCATTTGAAACCCCATTTTCCTACTTCCTAGTTTGGGTCTCAAGTTTTGAGAAATTTGCAAAAAAAGAGGCCAAAAATCACCTTTATGCCCCTCTCTTCCCATTTCGTTGCGCATCTGGAGACACCTTAGGAGAATGGCCATATCTCATCCAAAAATGGGTCATTTTGAGTGAACAAGTACTCTAAAGACATAAAAAATCTCCCAAACTTCTAGAAAAGGCTTCCAATCTAGATTTGGACTTCACAAAGGCACTTAAAAATGGCCTCCAATAGGTAGCTGTACACCTGGAAATTTTTGAGATTTTTGTAAAATTTTCACTGTGTAATTTTTTGTAATTCCTAGTTTGACTTTGGTAAAAGTCAAAAGGGTGAAGTAGATGAATGTGAGGGGTAAAAGTAAATGTAAATAATTAGTGGTTAGTATTTATAAGCCATTTTGATGTAAATTTACCTCATTTATGGGAGAGGTTAGAGTAAAAGTTAATTGTAGAAGTCGTTTTTAACTTCCCTAGACATTAGGGTTTGGTTAGAACACCTCATGGAATAGTTCCTAGAGTCATTGATTCTACCCCTGAGAGTGGGGAGATGTTGTTTTTATCTTTATGTATCAGTTTCTCAATGATATAATGGGTTTGATTTCAGAGGAGAGAACTATTGTAGCTTGTACTTGGACATTTTCTGGAAATCAAAGGACACAATTTGCAACGTTTATCTAGGAATTCATGTGCAATAAGTTTGTGATGTTATTTTTTCTCTGTTATAGATTTATATGAAATATATTAATGTTATCTTTCCATTCATCAAATATTCAATGGTTTTCCTTACAGTTTATAAACAAAAGTCTTTGCATAAAACTCTGTTTTGATGGAAAAAACATTATGTGTTACTTTATTTCTTGCTTAATGAATTCATGTTTAATGCTCATTAAGACCTTTTGTTTCTTCTAAACACTACACTACACCAAAAAAACCTAATATCCATCACAAAAGTAATGATACCTTTTTCCTGTTTATATTTTTTGTTGTAAACCTTTGATCCTCTGACCTAGCTACCTAGTTTTTCTCCCTTATCTAGCAACAAAACCCTAAGGTCTCCAAAACCCACTTGAGCCTAGCTATCTAGCCTAAAATCCTTTACATTCTAGTCGTATCTTTGTTGTGATTTCGTAGAGAGAGCCCTCTCTAGTTTGGTAGGGCTATCTACCAAACTAAAAGCTTGGTCTGTGATTACCTCTATCGATCCCCTCATCAACCTGGGACATTGTGGAGGATAACATAGGGCATAAAACCTAAGGAGTGCCAAGGTGTTCTAGTGAATGTAATGTTACCAAGTCATGGAAAAATGTAATGCTAGTTGTAAGGTCATGACTGCCAAGGTGTGTTAGGGAATTCTAGGGCATGCTAACGTGTGCCAAATAGTATGAAGACATGTCAAACAAGATAAGATGTGTCAGGTGCTAAGGCATGCCAAGATGTACAAGGGTGTGACAATGCATGCCAGGGACTGTCAAGGGACCAAAAGGGAAGCACAAGTTAAAATACAAGGAAATGAGCACATAATAGGGTTAATAAGTCATCAATTTACCTTTTCCATGAGGGGCATGCTAGGAAAACTAACACTAGGTGCCAATAGGTGCCAGATGCCAAGTGTCAATGCATTCTAAGTGCCAAATATTCCTTCATTTCTTCTCATATAGTTTCCAATAAATGATCTCAATTAACTTTAATATTAAACCATGCCAAATCAACCAAGTCATCTCAACGCATGCCAAACATGCTAATACTTGCCAAGTTCGAACATGTTCCAAGTGCCTATGTGTGTCAGGTAGTGTGATGCATGCTATGAAGTGGAAGAACATATTGAAGAGTGCTAAGGTGTGATAGAGAGTGCCAATGCATGTTGAGGAGTGTTAGGGAGTACTAGGACAACACAAGGGAGCACTAGGTCAAAATGCATGGAAGTGAATGAATATAAGGGTATGTCAGGGAGTGTTAATGAGTGTTAGCTATCAAGCCAAGGATGGAGTGACAAGGTATTCTAAGCACAGGTAAGGTACAGTAGGGAATATCAGGGAATGTCAAGAAGTGCTAAAGTGTGCTAGGTATTTTCGGGGTGTGCTAGCATGTGCCAAATAGTGCCAAGGCATTCCAAGTGCTAAGACATGCTAGGATGTGCATGGTGCCATAGTATGCTAATATGCGTGAAGGAGTTTCAAGGAAACAAAAGGAATAACCAAGCTAAAATGCAAGGAAATGAACACATAAGAGGGTTAATAAGTCATGACTTTATCTTTTTTCAAAATGGGCATGATAGGCACACTAATAATATGTTCCAATACATGCCAAGTGCCAATGTGTGCCAAGTGCTAATGTTTTTCAATGTGATATTATGCCAAGGTGTTTCAGGGCATGCCAACATATGATAGGCGAGTGCTATGCTATGCTAGGGCATGCTACCATGTTCTTGGGCGTCCTACTCATGGCAAGATGTTTTAGGTACAAAGATGTTCCAAGACATGCGAGGTGCCTAGGAATGTTAGTGTATTGTTCCAAAGCATGTTAAGGTGTGCCATGAGTGTTGAGGAGTGCTAGGTCTCTCTCATTAATAGAATTAATATATCTTGGTTATGTATTAAATAATATAGTTCCTGCACACACTAGTGGAACTTTATTTAAAGGAATTTTTCTAGATAATAAACCTAATAGAGATAAATCATGTGTTGACTCATAGGAAAACTATATTCTTATGACTTGAGGGAAATGATACACACTAATTAATTTAACAAATTGACTGACTATTATAACCACTATGACCTTGGACACATAATAAAAAAAACTTCACAAAAATGCTCTTAAATCATTATCTTTTGACAAAACATATAGTAACAAGTACATATCTTCATCAAAAACTCATTGGAATGATCAATCATGATGAACATATTTTGAACGTCACCAAAAGTAACCAAAAAGAGCATTGGTGAGGTTCAATAAAATATCGTCTCTAGAAGTTTCACCAAAGAGAGAATTAATGATGGGCCTTTAACAATCCTCACCAAAAGTGTCACCAAAGACAAAATTAGTGACAGGCCTTTAACGACCCTCACCAAAAGTGTTATTGAAAATGGATTTGGTGACAAACCTTAAAGTACTATCACTATATACACTTACAACAATGATTTTTTAAAGACAATCACCATATGCGACAATGGTGATGGAACTTAAAGGTCCATTATAGGAATGAAGCGTCATAAAAAACTCATTGGAATGATCAACGATGACGAACATTTATTGACCGTCACCAAAAGTAAACAGAAAGATCATTGGTGACAGTCAATAAAATATCGTCACTAGAAGTATTACCAAAGAGAGAATTAGTGATGGGCATTTAACGATGCCCATCAAAAGTGTCACCAAAGAAAGAATTAGTGACGGGCCTTTAATGGCGCTCACCAAAAGTGTCATTGAAAATGGATTTGGTGACAAACCTTAAAGGACCATCACTATATACACTTAAAACAATGCTTTTTTAAAGACCGTCACCATATGTCACATTGGTGATAGGCCTTAAAGGTCCATGACAGGCATGGCCCTCACCAATGACCTTTTTTCTTGTAGTGAGATTCCCTAAAAACCGACACGAGTTTACTATAGGAATTACAGTGGCTTTGAAATTCCAAGGAAAGTGATACTAAAGAAAGAGGATGACAAGCCTGTGTCAAAAAATAAGTTATTCACTCCTCCACAACATCACCATGCCTTTCAACACCATGTTACCCCTGCATCCATCCAATAAGTCAATTAAAAAAATATAAAATTTTCAAGAAGAAAAAAAATAATAGAGGAAGGTGAGAACAAAGGACAGAGAGACAATACCTGAATGCTATACCTCTCACCTACCATTCACTAGAATCCTTCTTTACTCCTATAAATAATCCTCATGCTCAAGAAGTGAAAAAAGGTATGAAAGTTTAGGGGAGAGGGAGCTACAGGACATTCTGTAGGTTTCATGTAGGAAATCCTGTTGCAACCTATCCAACAAAGGAAACTTCTTAGGGTTGTAGTCATCTTCAACACAAATATTCCAAGGTTAAGGAAGCTCCTCTAGAGCTCAGTAGTAGCAACAAGACCACCATCATCACTCTCCATCACCTGCACATCAAAAGAAGCAAGCATCAAAAGACGCCAATACAAAAAAAAATAACATGCATCAAATACACAACATAGGGACATCATTCTCCAACAAGCATCATCATTAATGAATCTTACCCATAGGGATGTCATCTTCCTCACGCTCTCTCATTAGCACGATATAATAAAAAAATGTAGGATTATGTAGGAGTTGGTCTTATAAGTTAACTTGGCCACCTTCGGCTAGTCAACGAGGATAAAATAGTTAGACCACTCCACACATGGTAGTAGTTAGATCAGAAGAAAAAGGAGATAAGGCCAAAAACGGTTAAGTTGCGGAGGAACAAAGTGGGAGATGATTACGAGGTAAGGTGGAATGATGGACTGATAGTGGGACGAATGGTACAAAAGGAGGTGGTCATACTTAGAAGTCCATCACACCATCCCACACGATCAGCGATATAAGGAAATAAAACACTAATTCCCATGTAAAGAGAGCACTATCAATCTCAAGAATTCATCCAAAAGAGGTTTCTCTCGGCCTTCTTGAAGCAGCACCTACAGGAGACAGTTAGCATTTTGCAGCACAAGAGACCTACAAGATCCTACAAGAAAAACTACAGGATATAGAGCAGCCAATCTACAAAATTATCAGTGGGTACTAAGGGAGGAGAAACCAAAGGTTGTCCTCAACAAAAAATAACCAGTGAGCTAGGAGCTATACCTTCCATGTTTTCCTGTTAAAAAGAAGAAAAATCATCATTTGATTAAGGAAATTTTAGTCTAGGAGAATTGTATTTCAGAGTTAACACTCCATCCTCTCTCACCCACCCTAATTCTTGATTTTTATTCATCCAAGACTCCACAATTACCAGGGAGAGATGACAAAGGGTTTTAACAAAAGAGAAACCACAAACACAGTGAGAATTCACTAGCATCCTCTTGTAGTAGAAATTTTCACAAGGCACCAATGGATGGGGTTCTTTGAGAGGATGAGAGAATACAATGATGAGGTGGTCAGGGACTTTTCTCTCTCACTCATACCCTTCACTAGGATCCATGCCACTGCTATGGTAAAAAGCCTATCAGTAGAAATCACCCCTGAATTTATAAGCAGAATCACTACACTCGTTTTAAAGTTACCTTGGAGAAAAGAAGATAAGGCTAACAACACCCTTACAAAGAAGAAATTCTTTTTGGAAGGGGATGAGCCAATGGAAGACAAAAATGGGGTCAGTAGAGGAAGCATTCCATACCCTTGGAATGAAGTTAGTTACCACCTCATTAAATACATATCATGTGAAGGGAGATATAGTGTGGTGTATGGATATCACTTCAGACTCCTCCAAGAACTAATATTTGGAGCAAACGCACCTCCTCAAAATAGATTAAGTATTCCCTACTTTCTTCTTCAATCACTAATAGATATAAGCATCAAAGTGCAAGAGGGAAAACATCATAAACTAGCCCATCATGGCTTGATCAAATTTATCCTAGACGACGCTCTACAAAACCTAAGATTCCCTATTACATGAAAAACTTTCAAAGACATGCAGGTAGAGGGAGAAATTCAAGCTCTTGAATATGACAAAATCCCCACTGCTAGTGAGAGGGATGAAGAAACGGAAGGAGAAAATGAAGAGGAAACAAAGGATGAGAAAGAGGAAGAAAAGAAGGAGGGAAATGGAGAAGAGACAGAAAAAGAAACAAAAGAGGAGACAAATGAGCAGGGTGAAGAACTAGAGGAAGAAGAGAAAGAGAAAGACAAGGAAGAGAGGGAGAATGGAAAAGAGAAAACAAAAAGAAGAAAGAGAAGAGGTCTACGGTTCAAGGTAGAGAAAGGGAAGAATTACCAAGGGTATCTCCAGAACCCACTGAGAAAGAGGCAACAACTTCTCTTACTGCCCTAAGTACACCCTATCAAGTCCAAAGGGAAAAGACAAAGACAAACCCCACTGTACTTTAGGACAAGAAAGAGCACAAGATTAGGCAAGTAAGACCTCAAACACCCACCAAAACTCCTATTTTCATTGAAGACTCACCAAAGAAGCAAGGAAAGATAGCTCCTCCTAAGAAAAATGAAGGAGAAGGATCATCAGGACAAGCCTCTCCCAAATCTCCCATCACATATGTTAGGAAGCCTGTCGTAAGGTCTATCTCATCAAAAGGAAAAGGTCTCCTACAGGAGACACTGAAAGACCTAGAGGAAGCAGGGGACACCCTACAGAAAACTCTATTAAACCTATAGGAAACTCAGAAAATGGACCAAGAAGGTATCACTCAGCAAGAAACAAAGAAGGAAGACCATGAACTCAGAGAACCTAGTCCACAACCCAACCTAAACTCTTACTACGGGTTCATTGAAGGGGGTAGGGTCATCCCATAGAAGTTTTTCAGCCCCTTATTCTTTGAACTTCAGAAAGAGAGGGCAAGGACACACAGGTGGACGCAAATTACCAAATCAAAAGGAGTGTCGGATATAGGACACATGGATGAGAAATTGAACGAGATGGGTAGAGAACTGAGCAGCATAAGGAATAGAGAGGCAACGATGAAAGCTCAATTAGAAGCAAAAAATTCATGGCCAAGGGGAAAGATACAAGAAAGGGAAAGCCAGTTGACAACTATGGCCAGTTTATCCTTAGAGGCAATCCAGTACAAGATTCCAGCAAAGTCTTATTCCTTGTATCTCAAGGAACAAAGGCTACAAGTACAAATTAAGACTTTAGCATAGGGAGGCACTATGCCCTTCCAAGACTATAGACAATTAAATTATCTCTGTGATTAGAGCACCTTGGAAGATCGAGCAAAAATGTTTGAGTTTTACCTACAAAACTTGGCCTTGGTATATTTGAATGTGTGGGACCCAAGTTCAAAACTAGGAGACTTGCAATTGATGACCTTAGCATCATGGGTGAATCATGAGGAGGAAATTGCTATAGAGATGAAAAAAGGTAATGGAAAAAGGAGAGATAGAACCCCTTATGACAAGACTTGAGCAATCTAATCCAATGGTTGTCATCAACACTGACAACATGATTGCAAATGATATTATGCTTGCACCTAGGTACCTTGCTTCCCAAGAACATGCATTCACACACTTTCAAGATATGTTCAGGTTGATAGGAGATGGTAGCATGCAATATTCCTAAAGGAGATGGAACACCTTGCTTTACATCCTGAAAATGAGAGAATACCATTCACCTCAGAGAAGGAGAGAGGAAATAAACATAACACCGATGTACAAGAAAGCTCAACAAAGACTCAAAATCAATTGGATTAGCTTGAGACTTAGTCCAGCAATACTTTTAGGAATGTTGGAAGGAAGGAAAGAAGAAGAAGAAGAAAGGAAGAAGTGGGAAGAGATAGAGAGGAAGGAAGGATTTTATTCACAAGAAGAAGAAACTATAGTAGAAGCATGGGATG
>APFE030045497.1:0-13681 GCA_000404065.3 Pinus taeda | reverse complement strand
TAAAACAGATCAGTTCATTCAGTCTAGAAATACCATACATGATTACGATAAGTAGAAATAAAATCAAACCATCACACAATAAATATCATGAAATAATGGTACAGGAACGGCAAGTGAATCCATCGGGGTTGGGCCCTTAACCACCAGTGATCACTGCTGGTAGTGCTTCAAAAGATGCGAAGGAATAATAACTCTGCTTATATATTGATCATCAAATCGAACAACATTACATTGAGTTGTGTCTTCTCAGCAGTGAGAGTCTGTAAATAAAATTACAGTTCAAAATAATACTCGTTCCATCTCTCTCAATTCCATCACTCAAATCCCAAAAGTCCCCCCCTGAAGTCCTCTATCTTTGATCTCTGTTTCCATTTAAATAGAGAGATCAGAGAGAAGTTACAATGAAGATAAGTACAACATGATTTCTTTTACAAAATTGGATTGATTCTAACTAGTTGATCAACAAGAAAATATATTTCCTTCCATCTCTCAACAAAAGCAAGACGAATTCGGCTTTGCAGCTGAGATTTGGAGGGCGGCCGCAACAACAAATCTGAGAAAATCGTGCTCAAAGAATCCTGCGGTTCTCTCAGTAAAAGCCGAATTTGGGCAAACCGTTCTCTGCTAAAGTTAATTGGGCCTGTTCTGGACAAAACCCATGTTCTGGATTTCTCAGATTCGTCTTCATTTGCTCAAAATCTTAACCGCAAAACTATCATTCCTTATTCCAGTGAATTTCTGAGTTGGCAGTTTTAAAAATCAAATCTTCAATATGGAAGTTACCTTGGAGGCTAAAAATGGTGAATAATGTTATAACCAACTTATTAAACTATCATTGATAAAATAATTCATAATCATCAATTTATTAGAAATAAAGGAGAATAAATAATATTCATTCATAAGAGCATCAATAATTTATAAAATGGATTTAAATGATAAACTATAACAAATGATATGATGAAGAATAGTGGAAATGGGCGGGATAAGTGTTCAAAAGTGATAATAATAATGGCATATTAACGGCCCAACAAATACAATGATGATTTTCTTGACTGTCACATCCAATGAACTCTGTTAATGGATCTAAACTCTTTGAAATGTAATCATTGACATTTACTTCATGATATTTACTTTATGCAATCAAATTAGGTTTATTTCTTTGAATTTTCTTTCTTGCAATAGGTTAAGGTTTCCATTTTGAGCATTTCATTTTCTGCAATTAGTTTAAGATCTAATTTTATTACATTCACTCCATTACATCATGAAATCAAAGGAAGGAAACATTGTATGCTGCACATATAGTGCTGATACCTATTAAGTTTGAACGAACCTAGGATTGATAAAGTTGGTAGCCTTTGGAGTTGTAACATTCTTGTTGTAATACCGAGGCTCATTCGATAGAGTATAGGTACAATTGAATAAGGAGAGGTTGCACGAGCCTGGTAAGAAGTTCAAGTCTCTACAGTATGGTCCCTTTGAGATACTGGAAAATGTGGGTGATAATTCCTATCTACTCATTTTACCACCATACATGCACATTTACTCAATAGTGAATGTAGAGAACTTAAAACTCTATGAGCCTTCGATGCTAGATCATGAAGAGGAATAGGTCCTACCTTCTAGGGAGGATTTAGCACCAGAGCTAAGGCAGAGTTGAAAGTAGATATGATTTTTCAGAAGAGGTCCAAAACTACAAGATAGAGGCAACTTGACCTCTAGAAGATTGGCTTGAAATGACAACTTCCAGACAAAGCTAAATGATACACCAAAGAGAAGGTGGAGGAAAAAATTCCTCACCTCATTCACTAGACGTGTTTTGGGACTTAAAGCCTCCCAAAATGGGGAGGTGTGATCTATATTAGATCATTATATTATTTTTCATCTATATTGATGTTTTAATAGTGGAAAAAGAGGAGGAATAAGTTCTGAGGACCATTTTTATTGGCGAGATCCAAGTTGGAAAACTATGGTCTAAAACCTCTTGCAGGGTTTTTGAGGCATAAACTAACATTTTGTGGGGGTAAAACTTTGCCTCTTTAGTGTTAAACCTTATTTTTCCTATTCTACACACAAAGACATTTTCAACGGCGCAAGAATCACATAAATCATAGTTTGTATGCGAAAATTATGCTAGTCAGAAGCTAACCTTCCTGTTTTCACCACCATAGTTCAAGAGGATGCCACATTAGCCCCGATTATTCTTGAAAACGAGGCTAGAAATTTGATTATGATGTAGAATACTATAGAATAGTCTATATTGTAACTCTAGTTAAGAGTTGAGGTAGTCAAACCTAACCAGTAGTAGGCTATTGAGCTATGTTATAACTGGTCCACTAGGAGGAAAAGTGATTCCATTATTTTGAGTGCATTTATTCCATAACTGAGCTAAAATAACGAGAGATAAGAGGTAAAGTAAAAAGAGAGGATTTGTTCATTATAACATCCCATGGTCCATAAGCCATACTTATTTGTACTTGCATCCATATTTCCATTTAGAGAATGAGAGTGTAGTAATCTCACCTTCTAGCTGGTTTTTTTCTCTCAAAAGGGTTTTCTAGGTCATATTGTGTGTCAAATGTGTTCGTAAGATTTTATTTCATTGTTCTCTATTTTCTACATAATTTTAATTCGCATGAGTGAAATATTAACAATAATCTACATATAGATAAATCTAAAGAGAAATACAACTATAATAGTGTAGATCTTAGATTTCTTAAGTATAAATTTTTATCAGATTCATTATGATGAACTATCTAGTGGAATATCCACAATAGTTTACGGATCAACAAATAGCTATTCAAACCATAAAAAAATGGACAAACCTCATAAACTTAGGAAAATTAAGGAGATTCATGGGATATCATAGAATTATGGATGCAAGGAAGCATATTGATATGCTACAATTTCCAATTATTTCATTTAATTATAGAACATATGACAACATGTTCTATGCCTTAGGGAAAGTGGTGACGAAACATAAGCTTTATTTACTAGGAAAAGATACCAAACAAACCATATCCACTTCACAACTTGCAAACTCAAAGAAAAACATAGTAAGCATTAGAGAAAACTTGAGGTCTAAAATGGCCCCCCCTATAGAATATTATAAAATAAAGTGGAAATAATAAAATAAGATTAAATTACATCATTAAATTTTAGAGGGAAAAAAAGAAAAAAACTATTTTTTCAACTTATCTCCCTACGTTTTTACTCAAATTTCAAGCAAGAGCACTCGTTGGATGCAAAATTTAATTCCTCATTTGAGGATTACCCATGTTGAATACTTTTGATGGGCCTTTCTACATGAAAAAGGAGAAACACATGAAAAATTTGATTGCATCCACGTTTTTCATGTATTTGTTATTTTTCGTGTAGCAAGGTCCATAAAAAATATGCAACATGAATATTCCTTGGATGAGGAATTAAATTATGCATGCAATGATTTATCCTTCTTGAAATTTGAGTAAAACCGTAGGGTGATAAGTTGAAAATACGAGTTGAAAAAGTAGTGTTTTTTTCTTCATTTTTTAATGTTTTTACTTTTTTACTCCAAAAAAAGTGAATCATCCCCCATGGTTGACTTCATCACCTTAAATCCTATTAGTTCTTATAAAATTGATTTTGGTTATATATTTTTGTTTTGAGACCCATTTTTTACCTCAAAATTTCTCTAATGCAAGGCACTTAAGGTGGATGGAATTGTTGCAACAATTCCATCTAGTCATCAAATATAAGAAGGAAATAATCAAAAAGACACATGCTATGTTATACCACATAAGTATAAGCCAAATTTTAGCTTTGGGCATTATAATGCACATGAAACCATTCACTCATGAAGCATACAAGTGGGGATATGTTGAAGATGGATACTTTGGGAAGGTGTTTCAACAATTGCATAGTCATAAGGAGTTGGAAGGAGAATAAAAAATTGAATACTAAATCTAAGTTAGGTTATTAAAAATTTTAGGAAAGTTTTTCATGCTTAGGGGAGATAATTTAGTAATCAATTTACCATATTAGACTCGAAACATGACTGTTCAAAGATTCAAATTGGTAAAACTTGTAGATTTAAGAAAAACATTCCAACTAGGACATTTGTTGGGGACCAATAACTCCCAAGTGGGGAGGTTCAATTATGTCGTAATTCAAAGATAAATTAAGTCCATGAATGGAGGAGTTTCTCTAAAGAGATGTCCACCCAAAACAATTGTCTAAGTTTGGGTGCATAGATTGGGCTAATTATTAGAGGTGGATATTCATGGAAAACCATCAATATGAGTTGTACTTAAAAATGTTCATTGGATGGATTGGAATGTTAATTGAATTCTTTTATGGACATACTAAACCTTGGTCATGTAATTATATAATTATTTAAAAGTTCGTTTCTCGAAGAAAATTAAAATTTCACTTCAACCTTGAGGTTTCATGGATCTATTTATTGTGAACTTAAAACCTTAGGGCTGAATATAAAAAACTAATTTACAATAGAAAATACTTTACTTCTATTCCACCTAATTCACAAGGTAACCCAAAAAAGTAATTACCAAACAATTATGCTTCAATGCCAATAAGAAAAAACATTTGTGACAAACTTCCCAAACAAATTATGGTTATGAAATGAATTATTATAGACTATTGTTATAGTAGTAAATGTTCCCTTTAACTTCTAGATGTGCATTAAATCACTTAAAGAATTATGCCCATTGTTATGTAAAATTAACATGCATAGTCAATGTTATATTTTACTCAATCATGATAATATAATGGGATGAAATTCAAATCTCCAACTACCCAAAGTTTAGATAAGTAGAAACTTTATCTATCTATCTATCTATCTATCTATCTATCTATCTATATATATATATTATATTTTAATATATATATATATATATTATATATATATTATAATATATATTATATATATATATATATATATATATATATATATATTATATATATTATTATATATATACAAATACATGCCATAACTCAAGACAAGCTAGTACAAGTCAAGCTCTCCAAACCCAAATTAAGAAAACAATAAGAAAACCCTAACCATTAATTCTTCCTAGCTAGAAATCACTCTTAATCAAATATAGTTATTCCACTAAATATCCTCAACAAGCTAGCATTCATTAGCAAGTCATACTTAAATGCTTCACTTGCATCACACAAGTGTACAATAAAACGCCTCTCTAACTTCTTCACATCAATCACTTCAAGTAGTAATAGGGTTTCCAAATTCCATAAAACCCTAGTTTTCTTCTCTTATAGAACTACAATATTAAGTCCCCCCTTGGCTCCTCTCCTTAGGGAAAGACCCTAATCATAGTATTCCCTTGAATTCTCTCAATAACTCTAGTGATAAAGACAAAGAGCATATACAATGAACAAGAGTAATAAAATTCTAGTTCACTTTAGGTCTCACATCTCTAACATGCATGTATGTGATTACAAGAATGAACATGAATCAATGAATGAGAAGACTCTCTCCTTCCTTTATTTAAATGAAATTCGAGGGAGGGAAACACTACAAAGTGGGCTAACCAAAAAAATAGATAGGTACATGTTTGAAGTGGTCCAACTCTAAGTGATAGATGCCACATTCCAAGGCATGCATGTCCAATAAGAAAAGGTACCAATGTGAGAACTTCATGAGACATGTCCAACACTCCTTCTCCAAAGGAATATGATGCTCAAATTATCCCTTCTAATACACACTCACTTTTATTACTCCACACCTAAATGATCACTCCTTAAAGCATGTTAAAATTATGAAAGATATAATTAAATTTATTAAGAAAAACATTAAAACAATCAGAGGAAAAATCGTGAAACATAAACAAAATATTTTATCCTGTAAAAATCCAATTCAAGAGAAAACTAACTAACATAATTCTATTAGTGTCCTTGGCCAAAACTTGGCTAAGCTGGCCAAGTGAGCCTTCACCTCTCAAAAACCCTGACCAATTACAATGAAGTTTTCCCAAGCCTTTTAAAGGCTTCATTACATGCATTATATGGGTACAAAACCATGGGAAACAAAAAATGTGCTCCAAAAACCATCATTGTAACTGAGTAACTTTGACTCTTTCACTGAGTCAAAAATTACTTAAATATCCCCTCTTAAAAAACTTGATTTGGGTTTTCCCTTAGCCAAATCTAGCCAAACCAACCAAGTGAACCAACCTGCTCACCTCTAGGCCCTACCCCTCTTAAATTTTATATCTATGGTGTAGATCAACACGCCCTTTGTTACCTAGGTCTAACTCCATGCTTTACTGGTAATTTCCCAAGGGTATGCATGCCTTACACGGTCTGACAACAATATGCCCATTTACATGTAATAAATTTTTTTAACTTCGTTATAAAATACTATATTTGTTTCATTTTTTCTATTGTCATCCTCTTGGTTGGTTCTCTCCTATCCAGATCCAACTTCCAGGCTTATTCTCCTTGTGAACTTGAGCACAATGACGCCTGATTTTTTATTTTGGTTCCATGTTCATGTGCTTCATGCTCATCACCCAAGCCTCCTCCTTGTGCGAGTGTAACACCCTAATCCCACATCCACCCAAGTAACCATGCTAACCGACGTAAACACGAGACAAGAGGCTACTATGATTAGATTTGACCTCCTATGTGACCTTAAGGAAGTGGAATCGACAAAACATCACACACAGTCATCCCACATCATCAACAGAACCCTCAGGAGATAAGTCAACCATTCAGACAACCTCTCCCTGGGTCACACTGTTGTTTTGGATCTCTTAGGACATAGTCACTCTCATGCTATGGGCAAGGGAGAAACCAAAAACCCAAAGTCTCTCTCGCAGGCTTGCCCACCAACAACTAGAGACCAAAATTTCCAGTTATGTGCCAACGACCTTGGGATTTAAGCCGCTTTTTCAGGCCCAGATCCCAGGCCACTACCAAAAATGGAGTGATAGATTAGAATCAATAAAAATACATGGAAACAATGATGCAAAAGAAATAAACTAAACAATACAATAACCATACCCCTACTAGCCATGACAGACATTTTGTCAAACACATCACTAACATATAACCTACAGGTGTAAACAGCCAAATTAAGTGTAGGCATATAATACTTATCTAAGAATCACTATGAACCAATGTTCCTTCATGTCAATTGTTGCATTATCCTTTATTAGGTCATAAACACATTATCCATTCATATACAAGTAAAAACATGCTGAGAGCCATATATAATTGTTTTCATAAATTGTACATATAACTAGCATAATAGGAACAAAAATACCATAAACATATTAGCCATCAAAATCCACATATACATCAATACATTTACACATTAAAATCAAGGGTATGAATTTCTCATTAATGAATACAATGAACCAACTGGAGATGGGACTACCATGTTCCACCCGACCGTTGATTAGCTGAGCCAATTCTCTCTTCAGTCAATCACTCATGTGCCATATTCCAAGCATGAATGTGGGACTCATAGAACACATCAAAAACACCAATAAACATGGATGCCACCAGAGTTCTCCACCTACACCCTGAGGAATTTGAGTGCCTACTATTCTCTCAGGATTTACTATGCATCCACAATCAAATCTAGGGATCTCTTGGCCCTACACCGAGACATACTCTCCAGTATTTACCGTGCATCCCATCCCGGGACTATTAGGCCCAATGGAGAGATAATACACCTCTTGGTTTTACCATATATCCTGCCATTCACCAACAAGGATTCCTAGGCCCATCGAGGCACACAATCTAGCTTTATCGCAACTCGTAGTCCAGTTCAGGGGTTAATAGGCTAGTGGCTTCGTTATCCTCAGTTCGGTTCAGGAACCACTCAGACCATGTGTTCGTCAATTTGGAGATCCACCCCACTCAACTTCGAATCCAATCCGGCCATCCAAAATAAACCGAATGAGAGAACCCATCTCATCAAAGCCATTAGGAAATGGGAAGGCTAGGCTGATAATACTGTCACACCTAGAAAAACCCATGCCATGGTAGAAAATAAACACATGCATCCCATGCATGCCAAATCTAGTAAGGAGAATACACATGCAATTCGATGCCTATAATGAAGCCTGTGGTAGCTGCTTGATCTTGCCTTTCTTGTTTCATCTTTTCTCCCTCTTTCCTTCTTTTCCTTTCTTTTTCCAATGTCAAAGTGCTCCAAGAAACTCTAAGTGTCTAGGAGTGAGAGAGAGAGAGAGAGAGAGAGAGAGAGAGAGAGAGAAAGAATAATCAGAGAGCTCTGAAACTCCACTAACAAAAGGTTACCAACTGATCCTTAGAAGCATTTTTATGAATTAGACCTATAGTTTCTTCATTTTCCATTATTTTCCCCCGTTTTCCTCCTCACATGCTATTGCCTTTGCCAATTTACTTATCCATAAACAACCAAATAAACACCCCTTAGGATGTCCTACCCAACATTCAACTTGGAATAAGTGTCCCATCAACCATGTTATTGTTTTTATCTTTTATTACATGGAATTTTTACCAGGGTTGTTACAAAACCCTCCCCCTTGGGGGACACCATCCTCAGTGTTCAATCACACATATACCTAAACAACATGCTAAAAGAAAACACACTTCTCATGGAGCTTTAATACACAACTTGTCGCAGTATTTACAATGAAAGAACTGTTCAAAATAAAACATCATGACAACATGACAACATACCACATAGTGGAGCTTTATAACATAGCTCATTATTGTATTTATAATGATCATCCTGCTGAATACCAATCCACATGACATCATAACATCATGATAACATAACCAAATGATAACATAGTAACATGACAACATAATCATAATAACATGCCACCCATACCGTATAGTGATGCTTTATAACATAGCTTATGGTGGTATTTACATCCATACACATATGTACATATAACAACATTATGAAAAAATATACAAAAACATATACCAAAGCATATATTGAAACACATACTAAAGACCATATCTAAGCATATATCAAAACATCATATAGCATATACCAAACCACCATAAAGCATATACCGAACCACCATATCAAAGCTGCTTTGCCTCAGCCGACAAACAAGGAAGGATACATAGCCCACATCTAATCTGCCATCTCCCATGTAGCTTCATCGGGCCCAAAGTGCTTCCATTGCACTTTAACTTGAGCGATTGCTCAATTTCGTAGCATGAGAATCTTTTTCTCCAATATACATTGAGGCTTTGGTTGGAATTATCCATCTGGTTCCACCTGTGATATAGGCTAATAAATCACATTATCAACATCCTTAACATACTTCTTAAGCAAAGATACATGGAAAACATCATGGAATTTCATTGTTGGAGGCAGTGCAAGTTGATATTCTATTGGCCCAATCCTCTTAATAATACTGAAGGGTCCGCAAAACTGGGGCACTAGCTTGGCACATGATCCAATGAGTAAGGATCTCTTCTTTAGTTTGATGCACAAGTACACCTATTCCCCAACTTAGAACTCCTTGAACATGTTCCTATCTACATAACTCTTCTGCCTATCCTCTGTTGCCTTTAGATTCTTCTTGATCACCTGCATCTCTTGTTCCATGTTTGCTAAGCATATCTGGTTCAATCAATACACTGTTGACCAGATCGCTCTTGCTAATATAGTGTTAAAACCTTGCCCATAAAATGCCTCAAAGGGACTCATCCTCAATGACTCCTGATAACTATTGTTGTATGCTAACTATACCACAGGGAGATACTCTTCCCACTTCCTCTACTGATGCATCTCATACATCCTCAAGATGTCCTCTAATATCCTGTTGACTCTCTCTGTTTGCGGATGATAAGTTGTGTTGAAGGCCAACTCTATGTCCAAACCTGCAAATAATGCCTTCCAAAACTTGGAAGTGAACGTGCATCCCTATCTGATACAATATTCTTCAAAACACCATGCAGTCTAACCACATCTCTGATGAATATCTGTGCCACATCACTAGCCAAGAACATAGACTTCACTTGAATGAAATATGAAACCTTTGTTAACCTGTACATAATGACCATGATGGAATCATGCTACTTCACTGTCTTCAGAAATCCTATGATGAAATCCATGGAAATAACCTCCTGTTTCCATTGTGGAATTGTAATCGGTTGTAGCAGTCCACTTGGATGTTTACACTCTTCTTTCACTCATTGACAATCAAAAAATATAGCCACAAACTCTGCTACATCCCTCTTCAAATTTAGCCAATAATTAAATTTCTTCACTGTTGTTAGTGTCTTTTGATGCCCTAGGTGACCCGAATACAGTTTCTCATAAAACTCCATCAAGATCACCTTCTTAAGCTCATTGTTATCCGATACGTATATTCTATCTCAAAACCTGACCAATCCATCCATCATAACATAATAATTCATACCCTATGCCCCCACACCTGCACCTATACCTGTACTAGCACATGTACCTGTACCAATACCCTGCTGCAACTTGTGCACAATCTACATATACCTAACATCCTGCTGACCTGCCTACAAGATCCTATTCTATAAGTCTATCCCATAGGAGCTCATAACTGCTACGTGATTTATCTCAACCCGTCTACTAAGAGCATCTGCCACCCTGTTCTCTTTACCTTTGTTGTACCTGATATCGAAACCAAACTCACTGATCATGGCCAACCATCTAGCCTACCTGACATTCATATTCAACTGATCAAACCAATATCTCAACCTAATATGATCATTCATCAGTACAAACCAACTGCTAAGAAGATAATGCCTCCACATCTTCAATGCATGTATGATCACTGCTAACTCAAGATCATGTGTCGGGTAGTTTTTCTCGTGCTTGTTTAGTTTCTGTGACTCATAACATACCACCTGTCCATCCTGCATAAGAACTCCGCCAAGCCCTCTCTTGCAAGCATTCGTGCATACCACAAACTCTTTGTCTGTATCTACAATCTGTAGCATTGGTGCATGTGTCAAAAACTACTTAAGATGCTCAAAGCTAGCCTCGCACTCCTCTGTCCGTTCGAAGTTCCTACCTTTCCCTTGCAATGATGTGATAGGATAAGAAATCTACAATAAGTTCTTGATGAACCTACAATAATGACCTGCCAGATCCATGAAATTTCTCACCTCATCCACACTCTTAGGAGCTACCCACTCCAGATGGCCCTTATCTTCTCCGATCTACTGCAATTCCCTCCTTGTAGGTAACATGCCCCAAATAGTGTACCTTAGTGTGAAAGAAACTACACTTGCTGAGATTAGTATACAACTGATTCTCTCTCAACAACCTCAACATTATTGGTAAATGCTCTACATGTTCTTCCTCATTTTTAGAATATAACAATATATCATCAATGAACACAATAACAAACTTATCCAAATATGAACACAACACACAATTTAGGAAACAAATTAATGTAGTTGGAGCATTAGTTAAGCCAAATGGAACAACAACAATCTCATAATGCCCATACATGGTCTTAAACTTAGTCTTGTAAATGTCCTTCTATTTGATGTGTACCTAATAATATCCGTATCTCAAGTCAATCTTCGAGAACACTGCTTCTCCCTTCAACTAATCGAATAAGTTGTCAATCCTCAAAAAAGGGTACCTATTCTTGAAGGTCACTTTGTTCAACTTCCTGTAGTCAATGCATAATATGAGAGTACCATCTTTCTTCTTCACGAATAATACCGATGCACCCCAAAGTGATAAACTTGGGCTAATGTATCCCTTGTTGAACATTTCCTTCAACTGAAATTTCAGCTCAACCATCTCAGGTTTGCTCATCCTGTAAGGTGCTTTCGCTGTTTAAGCTACCCCTAGCACTAATTCAATAGAAACGTCTACCTCCCTGTGAGGTGGAAACTCTATAATGTCCTCAAGAAATAAATCTTGAAACTGCTACAAAAATGGATACTTTCTCAACACATCTACATCCTCAACCTCCTTACCCTTATCACTAGAAATGTGTACTAAAAATAACATACACCCTTTCCTACAGCTACACTTTTCTTGCATATCTGTCACCATCCTAACTGATGTGTATTTATTCTTACCCTAGAAGACTCTTGGTTCCCCATTTCCATCAACACGCTCAATGTATTTATCATATCATTCTACCTTGGTTCTATGAATATACAACCAATCCATGCCCAACAATATATTGTATGATCCCAAAGATACATTTATATGTGCTTCTGTAGGCATACCATTTAAATCCAATGTGCAATCTCTTACCCAATGATGAACTTGCTTCTTTGTGCCTGTAGCTAATTGCACTAACCAAGACTTTGCATGTAATTCCTTACTCAAACCACACTTATCCACCAAGTCAAGACTAAAATAGCTATAATTAGATTGAGGGTCAATCAAATTAAAACTAACTTCATCACAAAGCTTACGATCCATATCAATGATAGATTCCTGGTGTTCTACCTTCCTATTGTCCACTACTGCATATATATGTGGAATACTTTGACCAACATCCCCAATAGTCTACACCTCTTGTGCATTGTATATCTTAGGCCTTCCACCTTGATGTTGTGGATAATCTCTCCTAAGGTGTTCCTCAACACATATCCAACAATCCAACCAACCAGTGCCCTCACCTCTATGATGTTGTTGCTATTGTTGTGACCCGTGTACCTGTCTAGATGCATTAAAATTCTTTTTCAGTGGTACATTCTCTTTCCCATCTGCATTCTGAGGCCTTGTCCTCTTAGGCTACCATTTACCTCTAGCTTTTTGTTTTCCCTTCCATCATGATGATATTCATTCTTACGCTTTTACTGCTCATAGCAATGCTTTAATTTCCTAATGAATTATTCAAGTGACCGAGGCTCATCATACTCAATATGATCTCTAAATGCTAATGGAAAACCACTGACAAATATCCGAACTTTAGCCTTCTCATCAGTAAGATATGGTACATACCTTAATAGCTCTAGAAAATTGGTTGTGTACTATTCTTATGTCATTGATCCCATATTTAAATCATAGAATTATTTAGCCTTACTATCGTAGTATCTTTCTGACAAGTACTTCTTCCTGAAAAGCCTCTTGAATTCTTGCCAACTCAAATCATCTATCCTGATGTCTCTGGCCTACTTAACATCTTCCCACTAGATGTCTACTTTGCCTTTCAAGCTAAACATGGCTATTCTGGCCTTTATGTTATCTGTGTAATCATGTAACTCAAATACTTTTTCATCCCAAGTATCCAAGCCTCTGTATCTTCTGGCTTCTTCACATATCCATCTAAAGTAGGTGGTTTTTCTCTCTTGAATTCACCCGAAAAGTATCCCCTATCATTCCTCCTGTAAGGATGATAGCGATGATAATCATGGTGTCTATTAGAAATAGAACTAGAAAAGTGTCTGTAATCATCGCCTCTCCTATCTCCAGTGTCTAACACCCTGCCATCTCTCATTGTATCAGATCTATCTAACTTGTGTCTACCAGGAGACCTACTGCCATATGCCCCATTAGTCCCATCCTCATGTCCATGGCCAATCCAAAGCGACCCTTGTCGCTGCAATTCTAAAAAAATTTGAAGAAGTTTAGAATTAACCTCTACTTGCTTCTCTTATGCTTGTATGATCTGGTCATTATCTTCCTTGTAACCCCTTATCTCTTCCTTCAAGATTCTCAATGTAACTACCAAATAAGAAGGATTCCCAACACTGT
>APFE030045496.1:26785-46225 GCA_000404065.3 Pinus taeda | reverse complement strand
TGCTCAAAAAGTTGTAAAAATCCCTATACCAGTGGATAGAATATCTTAGGATTCACTCATCTCATCTGAAACCCTTGTGAAGGTTCCTAATCCTGAGGTGGTTCCAATTCATCCGAGGTAAAACAATAGCAACCGTTTCCTCTCCATAATTTTCCAAAAACAATATGTTCTCAGTGTGTGAATTCACTACTTTGGACAAACGTAAAATCTTTGTTGATTCTTTGGATCTTGCACCATTTTTTGTCATCGACGTGAAAGGGATCTTGTGGAAAAAATAGGTGGAGGCACTTCTTCCCCCTCTGGAATGCAAGGTGGAATTCAAAATTCAATTTTCTTAAATGGTGATATTGTTGATTAAATAGGAAATTGGGCTTGGACCCAAGTTAAAAGAAATATGAAGAATTCTCCAAGAAAGGTGAAAATGTAGCCAAATAAAAATCTTAATTAGGAAGGTTTTGCAAATTCACGTGGATTTGAGGGGTTTCTTGAAAAGTCTTTAAGTGGAACAATATCATTTGACATGTAGTTTGAGAAAATTTTAAAAGATTATAGGTTTTTCCTCCACGTTCTAAACGAAATCTTAAAGGACCCTTGGATTATCTGCTCTCAAAAATTGTAATTTCCTTCTTTTATTAATACAAATTCTTAGTAGTTCTTTAAAAAAAACAAAATTACAATATAAAAAATTGAATTTTATTACTTTCAACTTTTTATTATTAATTGAACCAACATTTAAATGTTTACATTCATTTAGCACTATAATATGTCCCCTATACTAGGATATATATTACTTTTAACCTTTTATTATTTTTTGATTGAACCAACATGTGAATGTTTATAAACAAATATTTACACCGTTACAACATGGTAATGAGAATTTTGATAGTTAGACTTGAAACAAATTGTTCATCAAACCATACTGAATCTAAAAATCATAATATTTTTATAAATATTTCCATTTTATATAAAGATTTTTAACATATTTCCAAGAATAAAATTTCTTGTACATTCATTAAAAAAAATCTCTATGGTCTCACCATGTTTTCTTTGCACTTTTATTTGTAACTTTCCCACCTACGTAGTGAGGCACATCTTTATGGTAGTACACTTAGTGAGGGGGCATTTTATGGTAGTAAAATTGATTTGTTAGGTATTATTAAAAGTCTCTAATTTATATGGAGTTGACAACTCAAGTGGTTAAGAACATGGTTTGTTTTCCAACAAGCTAGTTTTATTTAACATGACTTACCCTACATATGTCAATCATCTAATCTCAACTCCTACTCCAATATCCCTACTGTGCCCAGATCCTCTCCATCATTTGTGTAACACACTCTCACATATTAGGCATCTTTGTCTCCATCTTTGGCATCTTGGTTGAATAAATGTCTTGGATCTCTATACTTTCTTTGTCATTTATTAGAGTCGCAACATCTAACAAAATAACTATACCTATATTGAGTTAGCAGATCTTAATAAAGGCTCAATAAATACAATATTCCAAAGACATACAATAATTTTAATGTTTTGCCATCTCGTCCACATATTGTCATAGCTACCAACAGGTTGGCCATCACTTATCGAGCTATCTCATAAAAATGGACAAAAATTACCTTGGTTGCCACCTTTAAACCATCTAACATTATAGATGCTTCCAATATTGTCATATTTGTGAGATTTATTAGATCTCCTACACTGGAAGCGCTTCTAGGTTCCAAAATTATGGGAAATGTCAATTGGTTCAATGAAGTGAGTTGATCACTATCATGTGAATTGAGCACTAGCTTATGAGACCATCTTAATGCAAGGTGCTTTAACTGTTTAAGCCCTCTTATTGTATTGGGAAAAGTCTTCAACTGCACACAAAAGTGAAGATTTAAAACTTGAAGCACTAAAATATTACCAATGCTCTCACGAAATTCTATCAATTCCCATTAGCCACTCAAATAAAGGAACACAATTATTCTAAGCCCTTCCATTGACATTGACAACCATGTTATACTAGTTTTATACAAATATAGAACCCTTAGAGACATGACATTATGACATAAGAGTCTTATTCAAAGGTAATGATGCAAGCTAATTAAATGGATTTCATTGAGCTTGTGCCACATTCTGTAGAATCTCCATCACTTTTGTAACTTTAACAATCAAGGATTTAGGAGACTCCAACAAATCAAGAACCTCAATTCGGTCCATTTCCAAAAGGATAACAATAATTTTGGCTGCATGATCATGTTCCAACAGATCCACCAAAGAATACAAACTTTCTGCAAGCATTGTTCATTGCTATTCGAGAGTTGCATTTGGAAGAGCTAAAGCCAAAGATCCAATAGGTATAAGCTATGAAATGGTTGTCTCATCTGCACATAAAGGAAGGCCACCCATGTCTAATGGGAAAGGATGTATCCCTCTTGCAACACCACATAAATGATTTTCTTTAACATTTCTTCTGGGTGGATAACAATATAGGTGATTAACATGAGGTAACATTTGTTATTGTATTAGTGGTAGCCACTGTTTTTGTTTTTTTTGTATGAGTGCTACACCACTTGCAAACCCAATAGACACCAACACTTATTAGCTGCTCTTTGCTCGTGGAAATTCTCTTGAAAACAATGGACAAACAAACCATCACAAAATTCACTATAGGACATCTACTCTTCTCATTATATAAATATTTCTGATATTAAAATAGACTAGAAATATACACCTAATAATAATACATAAAATATTATATAAATTGTTAAATTTAAATGTAGGATATAATATAAAAGGTAAGGTAAAATTTAATGTGGATTTTATTTAGTGTGGTTTATGTTACCGGCCTCGTCTAGTATGAAGGTATCTTCATGGGGAATTGATATGAACATTGGTGGTTGCATGAGATTAATTAGGATGAAAAGAGTTGCAGGGAAATGGGGCAAATGTTTGTCATAGCAGTTACCACCTGCCTTCCCTTTCTAGAAAAATATATGTAGCAAGATAAGGATATATGCATAGTATTTGCACCGCCACTCCTCAACTAAAATTGGTTGTGGCCATAATCAAAGCCGAATGGTCATTGAAGCAACAACAGGCTTTGGTGGGTTTGGTGATAATGGAGGACATGGAGGAGGAGATGGTGGCTATGGTGAGGGTGTAGGGCATGCAAGAGGAGGTGGGGGGTTTGGTGACCATGGAGGAGGACCTGGTGGGGGAGATGGCCACGGGGGATTCACTTAGTGAACCTCTGACATATCACGTGCGTTCATGGCATATTAAACAATACCCTTAATTTGACTACATATTGGAAAACCCCTCCAAAAATCACATTATTTAACCCCCTACTAATATGAACCCAATATAGCTTCCCAATTTAAGAAACCCCTATTTCACTAGATATTGTAGGTATCCATTTTTCCATTAGCATTTTTTAGACCCCATTGTATTTTTTCATTAACTTTAAGCTCCATTTTTTATATTTGCCAATATAAAAACCCTTTACCCCCTATATATCCGCCAATATATTATGTCATTCTTTCCTCAATATATATATCCACCAATATGAACCCACGTGGTATGATATTTCTCCCCTAGTGAAGCCCCCATGGAGGTGGCAGTGGCAATGGAGGGCATGGTGGAAGCGTGTAGGAAGCTCTTGGTTTGCACTCAATGGCATGATTATGATATGAGGCTATGGATTATGAAGATGGATTACGTGATGGTTGCATCAAATCTGGAAAACTTAGGTGATGCCCAGTGTGTTACAAGGTTAGTGAAGAGAATTGGATCCACCAAAGTTTTGATAGTCAAATTTGGTCCAAATAATCATTCAACTATTTTTTTGGATCCGTTTACTTAAATAAAGTAATCATAATATTAAATAAAGATGTAAATAGAAAATTTAAATGCTAAGTAATAATCTAATTATTTGAAATTTTCATCTTGTTTAATTTTTTTTATATTTTAATTTATTTAAAATATTTTTTAGTCATCTCAAATGTGCATAATCCACCAAAAGGAATCATATGCTTGCGAGGTTAGGTTGTATTAAATCAAAAGAACAATCCTTACTGTTATGTGATTACTATAACAATATAACCTTTATGACTCAGTACTACAAGAACAATGTTGCAGTAAAGATTACCATATTACAATAATAAAAACTGACTTAGTACTACGATTTAGTAATGGTGCAAAATTCAACTCTTCAAAATAAGAATACATTTATAAAATTACAGTTTTAATATATAAAATGTATGATTGACACTTAAATATTAAAAAATTAAAATGAATAAAAATATTTTTATATATATAATTATGTATGTATTATTTATGGATTATGGAAAATAAATATAAATATTATTTTACTATGTTTAAATGTAAAAATTAAAATATATATATGGAAAATATATTGTGAATGGAAAATATACATATATATAAACTTATTTTTGATATAAAAATATTTTAAATTAAATATTAAACCGCAGTGAATTCAGTTTGAACATAAAATCAAAATAAAATTATTAAATATTTTTGTTTTCTAGTTTTCCTCGTTTCTTTTTCATAAATGATTTTTTTACAAATCACACATCTTAGTATAGTACATGGTACACCCATACTACATGTAAACGTCGTCTCATATATATCTATGTACAAACAAGTGCTGCATAACCCTGCGATTTGTCTTTTGTTTTCGAGATATTTTAGACAGAGAGAGATGGTAAAGTGTGTGGGTTGCAGGAAGAGTCATGGTTAGCACCTAGTTATTGAGTACACTTTACGTTATTGTTTTGGCTGTTATTATTGCAATTAAATTTTGAATGTGAAAATATTTCTCATGGGTTGATTTTATATATTATATATATATATATATATATTATATATATTATGGGTGGAAAAGTTGTTAAATTAGTAGTAGGTATAAACTATTTTAAAACATATTCTAAATCTAAATTGTTATATATATTATTGATATAATGGCTAATAATTTTAAAAAAAATATTAATAAATATTAAATTTATTTTATTTAAAAAACATAAATTAAAAAATAAAATATTTATTTATTATTCTAATTTTATTAAAAAAACTGAACTATAAAACAACGTGTATATATATATATGATGGCTGGTAATTAAAAGAAGATATTAACGAATATTGAATTTATTTTTTCTTAAAAGAAAAAAAATAATTTAAATAATGAAATATTATATCATTATGATCCTACCATCAGATTTTATCAAAAATGAAAAAAGGGGCCAATGAAATTACTTTACTTGACTTGTAAATTAGTAGGACCACTAATATTACCTTACCTTTAATCCGTCCACTTAATTGAACCACCATTCCCCACGGACTAACCAGTCTTGAATGGTAGTTGAATTTTAAAGTCCGCACCGCCATTGAGTAGCGAGAGAGAAAAAGAAGTATATAAATATGTGTCTTATATCCTACGGTAATATATCGTTTTTATATATCTTCAGTGGAAGACCTCAAATTGTGTAGCAACAACTTAGTAGACATGGCTGGTCGTGGAGGTGGTGGCGGAGGACCTGGTGGAGGTGACGGTGGTGGTGGAGGACGACCTGGGGGTGGCGGTGGAGGAGGAGGACCTGGTGGTGGTGGTGGTGGAGGACAACCTGGTGGTGGAGGTGGTGGACAACCTGGTGGAGGAGGTGGTGGACCTGGTGGGGGTGGTGTAGGAGGAGGACCTGGTGGAGGAGGAGGTCCTGGAGGTGGCCAGCAGGGAGGTCCTGGATCAGGAGGCGGAGGTGGCGGTCAGGGAGGCGGGGGTGGCGGTCAGGGAGGCGGTGGCGGAGGACATTGAGGACGTTAGTGGCATGATATATATCTTTCCATATTTGTATTTCCATGGCAGTTTGTTTAAGTTTGTATGAATGTGATAGGCCTTCTTATCTCCTCAAGAGTGAAAGAATGTGTGTAAGTGGATTTTAAAAGATCTACATATTAATGATTATAAATAAACGACGTTTAGGCGGTTCCGAATTATGATTTTAATTAGTGCGTTGAAAATTAACAAATGTGTGACCCGGTTAACAGTGAATGGTAATTGTAAAAATCGACGTGTTTCAGTTATTTCTTTACACATAAAACAGAGAAGTTTACATGGATTTTAGAGCTGCTAAACTTTATTTATATTTTGCATTTTGAGAATATTTATTTAAATTTTAGGAATATTGTCAAATTCAATAGACAACAATACCACCTTCCTTTTCAAAATATTCCTAGAATCTACCCTAAGAAGAATAAAAATGCTCACAATAAAACAACGTATCTTAGTCAAAATCTTGACAATCATACAAATATAAATAATAATCGTGGGAGATGTTCTGTAACTTTTTCAAATTTATGATAACAACCTTTAGTTATTGGACTTCTGAAGTCTGTCTCAGATTTAAACAACTTAAGAAGTGACTCAGAAATTTAGTGGAATAGTGGTAAATGAGCGCTTTAATGGACATATGAAAGATTCGCATCGACTCATATCTCCTTGACAGGGAGCTTTGATTCGTAGTCTCGTAGTTTGTACCATAGTTAATAATTTTTTTGACCTCTCCATCCTCTGCTTCCTAAAAGAATCGATGTTTACTGATATTTCAACCTAAAAGAATCGATGTTTACTGATAATTCAACCTAACAGAACAAATTTACGAATATTCTATTTTTTTTTTTTTACCGAATTTGGTAACTATCGCGAGGATGAAACCCCGCCAAAGCAAGGTAAGGGTTGCCCCCAAACGGCTCTTGAGTTTGAGTTTGCCAGTCTCTCTCTCGATGTGAGAGGAAAACTATGACTATGAAGTCATTTGTCTCATCACCTAAGTCTTGTGAAATTTACAAAAATATTATAGTAATATTAATTTAATGTTATAATTATTGTGAAATTAAAATAGTTATTTCAATTAAATGTTTTATTTCAAAATAGACATATTTATCTGTATAATTAGATTATATATTACATTTAAAATAATTATCAAATATTGAATTGATATTTAATATAATTTATTTTTATTTACGATTTTAATTCCATTTTAATTTTAGATTTACTAAGTTTTGAGAGAGATTAAATTTGTTGATATGCAAACCTCTTTTAAAGCAAAAAGAGACTCAATCTCTTTGGAAGTTTGATAGATCCACTGTTAAGATGAATCTAGGTTGGCTTTTATATACACACACCATATCTAGATTGGTTCCATCTCTCTTCCCCCCTTTATTCCCTCATTTTCTCTCAAGTCCTCTCTCTCTTCCTTGCCCTCTCTCTTTCTTTCCCATCTCTCTCTACCTTGCAACTTTCTCACTATCTCCCTCCCACTCTCCTCCTTAACATACTTCATCCTTCCAATAAAAAATTAACTTACAAATCTAAACTTACCAACCCTAGCTGCACTTAAATTTCATTCTCTCTAAACTTACCGACCCTAGCTGCACTTAAATTTCATTCTCTCAGTTTTCTTTTGGTACTCCGTTTCAGAGTTTTGGCGAGGTCCAAACCAGGCATGCAATAGTTTCTCCGGTCACTGGTTAGTTCCGTTCTCAATTTGATTGCCATCGTTTCTGCTATTATAATTACCCTATGATTTTCTAATTGTGTTTCTCTTTCTGGGTGCAAGTTTTACTCCAGGTAATTCTTGTTCAGCACTCAGGAATAACGAGACTCTTAGCTTTAACAATCATGTTCTGGTTTTCGGCTCTGACCGAGGTGTTACTCCTGTTTCCAGGTGCATTTTTCCTGTGCTTCTTATAAGAATATTTTTCTTCAAATGAAGCCATTAACCCTCTTCTCGAAGGGGTTGTTTCCATAGTGTTTTTCTTTAGTCAAACGCATAGGACTGGTTTATAGCTCGTTTTTCTCTTGAGATGGGTAACTCCCATTTTGGGGAGAGTTTCGAGCTGGAGACCCTTATCCTCGGGTTTTGAGGCAAATATCTACAGTTCTTTAAAGAGAATTATTCTGCTTCTGTCGAGTATTATGTACTTCAAAATGGTTGTAATGTGTCGACCCTATGCATAGAGTTTTCATAATATTTTATCCATTTACTTTCGATACTGCGTAATATTATTTTGGTAATGTTCATAGGAGTTTTCGGCTAAGGATTCCGTGCCATTGTTATAGGATATCATATTATTTTGTTATCTCCTGAATGGGTATTTGTGGATATATTTTTAGAATTTTCGACCCAATCACATAAATAATCATTTTTTTATGGGTTATTTTGTTTTTGAATGTGAATGAATGGTAACTTTTTAATCATTTTAATTAGTAAGTTAAATTATGTTGTCAGCCATATACTAAACCATCTTTTTCTAGAGCATGGCTCAATTCTACTTATATAACATTGGTTATGTTTATTATGTTTTATTGGTCACATTGCATTTTTTTATTCAAAAATATTCCTAGGATTCTTTTCAGTTGAGTTTTGGACTGCGTTCGGTGGTCATCTAACTTTGACCTTGTTGGGCCTTAACTAGTGTATGTATTTTTCGCCAATTGGTTTGAATGATAAAGCACTCAAGGTTTCTTCTTTACTTGTTGTAACCCTCACCGGTCACAATAGATTTCCTAATATTTCCCTGTTCCCTTGATGTCCTATTCACAAATCCTTCGGTTCAAATGCTAAACCATGCTACAGCATGTGAGTTTTCCCCTTTTGAAGGTTCCCCGAAACCTATCTCAACGGTATTAACACAACTAATGGAACTTTTGGGACCTTCAAAGATTAACCTCATTAATACATTTTAGTTCTACCTTCTCTTAATAAAAGATAAATAAATATTAGAAATGAAAGTAAAGATTATTTCATATCTACAATGAAAACAAAAGTTCAAAGTCCATATTTTCCTAGGTCACCAAAAATAAAGCACAAAATCATTAAGAATAAGCACAACCATACTTATCATGGATTTCTTTTCTTGATCTTTTCCAAGAAAGAAAGGTTGTGGTAAGCGGTAGTTACAATACACTTTCTCTGTCATATACACTCCATGGTTATCTATAATTATTCACAATCTACAAATGAATTACAACTATTAGGATCAAGTTATGTTATACTTATATATTTATCTCGGTTATCTGGGAATCCACGGGGTAAACGAACCTCCCACCTTGAGAAAGGAAATTCTTCCTTCCCCCCCCCCCCGAGCACTTAATACCAGAATAATCGTGATTAGTGACCCCAACATGGTATTCCTCAGGAAACAAACCTCCTAGGTTCAGCCTAGAAGATGCAATGATCTTGAGGCTTCCACTGGTTTTTTTGTTTATCCAGTTGTTGATGATGTTGGACCTGCCAACATGTCAGGGGATCTCCCCGGTAAGAAGTCCCAACTGGACCTCAGACTCTTTGGTGTAGGAGTCCCAGCAGTGGGCTGTACAATATTGTCTTAATCGCAGTTGCGCGCAGAAGCAAGCACGATGTCCTTGTTGGTAGCAAGGGTGTGACCAGTGCAGCAAGCTAAGGAAGGTGCATGAAGGGTTCTAACACACGGAAAGTGGAATAAGTGCACCCCTTGGAAACATGTGGAAACACACAACATGAAAGGGAACACACGAGGAAAGATACATCACTAGTTGAAAAGCAGGGAAACCAACGATCCAAAGTGATGGTTAAACCAACAACACATCTCAATAAGGTCCATACATACATATATAGAAAATTTCACATATGCATGCGTAAGAAAATAGATACATATATCATTAGTGCAACCAAGACAATTGAAATACAATAACAACATATGCATGAAATGTGTTGGCTCTGTTATATTAAGAAAGTGAAAGTTCCAATCATACATACAACCATGACCAACCACTAGTTCCAACAACAAAACGTTATAGTCATTGTCGCTTGCTCCTCCAAAGAGATATACTAGCTCTGAACTGTGGAGAAGCCAAGGCTCGTTACAATACACTCTAAGCTTTCTCTATGATACACCTATAAGAAGCTTGTCTCCCAAAAGCCTGTACAATGTGCTATGAGGCTCTATAAATAGCAAAGGGTGGGCTGACCCTTGCCATTCCCCTTTGTGACCCTTCACTTACCCTCATGACTCTTCAACAGCTACATGACGGTTATGTTCGACCATCGACTCTTGGTCTTTCACTTTTACAAGAAGTTACGTTACAATCTGTACATGTAACCATGTGAGACAAAATAGGCTTGAGCAAGCCATGCAAGACACTACTAAGACTCAGACAACTATGGAAAGACCAACTCCTCGACATCTTTGTGATGATTAACGGTGGCAAACTGATGCCAAGCTTGGTATTTTGTGATGTTGTTTGTGTGCTCAATGGTGACATCCTACTGAAAGTGAACTCTCGCCTCCGTTGAATATGGGTACACTGATTTGGCACCTCTCTCCAACTCGTCTGATAACATGCGCATCATAGTCTTGATTGCAGCCGTACGAGCAACATACTGATGCACAGTGTGTGCATTGATCTCCAAGTCTACGCTGGTGGCTACACGCATCAACTAATCAAAGTACATGCCCAACTCCATTCAGACTTGGTTATTCGACTTCACCTTGGTGAGTGTGCCAATAGTTGGGATCTCTTGCCTACAAACTGGTGACGAGTTCTGAGAGTTCCTCATAGTTCCGAATCTGACTCTAGATGCATGCCTTAAACTCTACCGCCCTCGGCTTCATCATCTTTGCCAAATGCAATGGGTCTCCTTTGTATCTCATTGTCCATGTATGCATGCGGTCAAACATCAGTGTGCGGATTTGACAAGATGCATGCTCTCTTAGTACAACACTGCTGCCAACCGTTGAGATGGACAACTGCCTTATGCATGATGCCAAATCTGGAATACAACATTCGCATGATTATTTTGAGGGACGATACTTCATCGAGTATCCCTCTCTTCAACTCTACTCTAGCGGATGATGTAACACGTTATCCTCCCTACTTGGTCGCTTGTAACTCCTTGGCCATGTAGTCATTCTATGCTATCACGAATCAAACACTCAAGATGATGGCCTCGGAATATGCTTTGGTAGCATTGGCCAATGTTGGTGGATGCTTGCGCACATCTAATATGATCACTCGTTATTCAAGCTGCACAGGAGATGTGTGGACATCCAGAGTAGGCACTCTGTGCGATTACACAACTCTTTGTTGCGACTCGTCGAAGATATGTTGTGCATCTCTACTTACAGATTGTCTTCAAGGATCTTTGTGTCTCCTTAATCACTTGGGACTTACTCTGCTTCCGGATCTAGTGAAACCGATGGAGTGACCTCTCGATTATATGGTATGAGGGAAATATCCTGTTCGGACTCTAGCTGCACCACATCTATAGCCATCTACTCTAGCATCTGTTCAATTCCTTGAGCTAAGCCCTACTCCTGCGACTGCTCACCCTATCCGTTCTATGCCAGCTTCTCGAATGAGTCTATAACCTGTATGGGTGCAGTTTCATCGATTTGTGCATGTTGCAACTCTTTCTATATTTGTCTCCACTATGCTTCCTTTTCTCTTCTACACAGCTCTTGTTCTTCGTAGAGTTGTTGTTTCAACTCTTGCAACTCCTTCTCTACTTCCTCCATCCTCTGTTTATCTTTTTTCCTTTACGGGTTCCTCTTGTCATGTTGTTGCCTCTTAGCGTCCATCTCCAAAGTTTCTTTCATCACGAGTGGATCTTCTTTGAACTTGTGGTTTTTTTTTGCCTCTACGTTGTCATCAACCTTTCTCTTGCCTTTGTCAGGCGCAGGTCATTTACTCTCTGTTGTTGTTGATGATGGTGCTCTCTAAGATGGTGCTTCGCTAACCATTCCACAACTATGCTAACTGGTTCATTGAGCCTGGAGAAACTGTGACAATATCTCCATGGGTCTTCCTCAGGCCAATGACACAGCTTATGGATCCATGAAAATTGCACTCTCACACAATGGTCCTTTACAAAGTAATGTAGGTCATGCGGATTGAAACTTCTGGTGCCAAAAGTGAATCTTTTGAACTCCTTGGTCTTGGCATCAACATGCTTGAGATTTTGTATCTCGTATAACCCAATCCGCAAAGGAAGAGCGAGCTAAGGTGCCCTATTCTTCCTATGAAGTCTAAATGACAACCCTGTCGAGATGTGATATGACACTTCTTGCATGAAGATCTTGTCCATGGCAAACTTCGGTAAAACAAGCAGAGGCTTCTTCGCACTGTACGTCCATATTAAGGTACTAAGGGTTGAGGCATACCAATCTGATATGTTGATCAATGCCTCCATCGTTTCCTATGACATGCAAGGTGGATCTTGATCAAATATCATTTTCTACACCGAGGTAAGAAAGTGTCTGACAACTATGTGATGACTCCGTGGAAGCTGCATTCGAAGAATAATCTGCAATAAATGTGCACAAAAGTTTCTGAAGGTGTCCATCCCCACTTCAAACCTGGGAACTACTGACAATCACAGATTGCATCCAGAATGTAAGCGCACATGTATGTCTAGCTTCTGTCACACGTTCCTTCATCCTGAGAGCCAACATGTTGGACTAGTTGCATGGCCTTCCTTCACTAGCTAGTTGGTCCAACACAATCACCCAATTCTGTGGGAAGGTCTCTGTGCTCCCTTGGTCGTATAAGTGACATGCAAAGATGACCAAGTTCTGATATGACTTCCACAATATCTTCACCTTTTAAACTAGGTTGGATGTTGTCCTGAACTTGGATGGCTCTTTCATCCAACTCTTCAAGATATCTCTAGAGTTTGCATTGTTGCATGTGTTGAAGGGTTTCTCCATTGTTATCACTAGTTGTGGCAAGTGATACATCTTCCGATAGTCCTTCGCCCTAAAGGTAGCAAGCTCTATCTCACTGACACTACTCAACATCATTGTCTCAGGATTAGTGTGTGAGACAATCCAATGTATCATGTCTACACATGGAAACGTGGGATACCTACATGCAATCCGGTACAAGCCAGATTTGCGGATGTTGACATAGACCCTGCATTCTTCCTGATCTTCCTCAATTGTGCTTGAGAATGTATCATTGATGTCTTTCCATTTCATCTTGATGTCTCTATCTATGACTAGCTTGGTGTCTTTGTAAATGGACAGACCCATAGACACTTGTTCAACTGCATCTCCAGTTTTTCTTCAAATGGTGTCCTTTGACCCTGGTCTCTTGGAAGTCATTATACCTGTGTTGCTAAGAGATGGATGAACACCTACTATACCTGGAGACATAGTGACACTCGTGGCAAGAAATCTATCAGTTGAAAACCAAAACAAATCTGAGGACTGACTTGCAACACACCTGGGTGACTAGCAGTGAAGATTGTGTAAGTTTCACTGGGAGGCTGGGAGACTGAATGCAAAATTACATAAGGCACATTCCGGGTTGTTAGGAGGCTAAATGACTGATGGAATTGTGCAATGAATAGTCTAGTCTTCCTGCTGAGAGCTAAAAGTGCACAATGCGCAGTTTCAGTCAACAAGGACATGCATGCCGAGAGACTGCATTGCGCAATTTTCTAGGTCAGCAAGGCACTCCCTCCCAGAATTGTGCAATGTAAGACTAGATGTCAGTGCTGGCTAGGATTACATAGTTTTTGGAGGGAAGGTAGAGCCTTCACTTCCATAAATGCACATTTCTATTTGGGCAAGGCAAGGTCCGGGCCAAGGCAGCCCAGACCTACCGACGAGCGACTGAAAACATGAGAAGGTTTGAATGCATGGCGAGACTAACTGTAAAAAAGAATGAATGATCATGCATACAAACAATGAATGCAGGATTTAGAAAATGGGAACGCATACATGTGTGTGAAATGAGTTGCCATGACGACGACCGTTAGTGCAAAACAATGTCATGCGTGAGACAACAATGAGATGCAAACAAAACTGAAACGGTGCTTCTACAGGTTAATATACATTAAAACGACAGCAAGTGTTCAACAAAACCAAGAAAAAAACATTCATACAAAGTGAAATATGAAAAACGACAGAAAAGCAGCAAATAACATGAAAAACAGACTTACCCGGAAAAGATAAGCTGAATGTGCCAAAGATTCCTAGATGTGTTGTGGGATGTCAAAGCTCCAAGATCGATGCGAGGAATGAGTTCTACAATGTCGAATAAATAATTTTCAAGGTTAGGATGTGCATGCCACAAATCTAGGAAAAAGTGACACTTGGAGGGAAGTTCCTAAATCGATCTTTGCATATAACCTCTGTTGGCATTATGATTCTGGTTTGGCTCTATGGTACAGGTGTTGTACTTGATGGCAACTCACTCTTGTGGTAGATCTCAGTTCAGGCACTCAAAATCATGGAAATTAAGATACCCGCAGGTAATCCTAGAAGAAGTTGCGGACCCGCAGGTACACTGACCAAGGAGTGCGTACATGCTCGCAGGTGATACATTTAGAAGGTGCGGACCGCAGTTTCATGCTCTCCAATGCATAAAAGCACGTGCACATGGGAATCTTCATGAATGGTTCATGGTATTAGTCTGATAATTTTTTATCAAATGGTTTTGGACCATGGTATTGAGAAAGGCTTGCTTATAAAAAGGAAAGGAGATCTCTTGGCCACATACTTGAGAAATTTGAATATCTTAAGATCTGAAATTTTGGGTGTTTGGTTTTAAAATCTAGATCTAAATCAAGGAGATAACTGAAGGTGAATCTATTGACATGTCGTGATCTCTCGGGCGCATGAACAGATCTGTGGATCTGACTGACTGTGGCACATTGAAGGAATGTAAATTTGGCCCTAATCAGAAGTCCACAGGCGATCCGAAGGCTCAGTGCAGGGGTACACAGCACAGTAAAAGGCTCAGTGCGGGGATATGCAACGCAGCCAAAGGCGTAGTGTGGGGTACACAGCAAAGGCGAAGGCACAGTGTAGGGCGCACGCAACAAAGAAAAAGGTGAAGTGCGAGGTACGCAAGAAAGCAGAAGGCACAGTGCGGATGTATGTTGTAAGTCAGAAAGTAAAAGTGTGGATCTGAAGAAAAGTATGCAGAGCAAAAGAACGACCAGTGTGGATCTGCGCAGTTCAGACTCAAAAGAGCTGTGGATATGCGCAGGCCCCTGTTGGTGAAGTTGCGGTCTTATCATGAAACATTTGTTGACTGTCTTTTATCTATTGCTGCAGAATTCTAGGTTTAGATGTCTGCTATTACCTTTCTGTTTACAGCATTCTGAAGAATTGGGTGATTCATTGGTTCATTGTATAAGGAGATTGGGTGATTTACATGTACTTGATGATTATTTGATGTTCATGGATCGAGTCTGAAAATTTATGAAACATGGTCCTTAAAGAAGTAAAAGAGCTAAGGGGGTTGTAGCTCGCTTCCAGGAGAGACTGGAAAATGAGAGAGAGTTGTAGCTCTCTACAGGTTGTAGCCTACGTATTGGTAAAGTACTGCACCAGTACAAAACCATTGTAAAAGAAGTTTCTAATTGAAAGAAGATAGAGACATATTGCAGCAGGTGGTTTTCACCCACATTGGGTTTCCACCTTATATCTGGTGTTCTTTGGTGTGACAATCTGTTTTTCTTGTTTCATGCTCATTATTATATGGTACTGACATACAAGTTAATGATCAATATCTAAAGATTAAGTTAAGGAAGGCATATTGAAAAGACTTTGATAATACTGATTCACCCCCCTTTCAGTATTATTTCCAACAATTGGTATCAGCGCAGGTCCTTCAGAAGAAGCTTGATCGCTTAAAGGAAGATCTTTCATCATGAGCAACTACGAGAGGGAAGCATCAATCAGCCCACCAATTTTTGATGGGACAAACTTCGTTTATTGGAAGGGAAGAGTTACTGCCTATCCTCAATCTCTTGGTATAGAAGTCTGGGATATCATAGATACAGGGTATACTTTTCCATCAGCAACTCCTACAGATCCGGCTGAGAAGAAGAGTATGAAACAAATGCAAAAGCGGTTAATACTCTATTGGGATGCCTATCTCAATCAGAATTTGTCAAGGTTATGCAGTTTAAATCCGTAAAAGAGATATGGGACAAGATTGTTCTGAGCTATGAAGGAGATGATTAGGTAAAACAAGCTAAAATTCAAACCCTCAGGATTAAGTATGAAAATCTTAAGATGTATAATGATGAAAGTGTGGCTAATTATTTTCTTCGTGTAGATGAGATTGTTAATTGTATGAAAAATTTGGGTGAAGAAGTAAAAGAGGCTGTTGTAGTTGAAAAAGTTCTAAGATCTTTGTCCCCTAGATTTGAATCTAAAGTTTCTGCAATAGAAGAAAAGGAGAATCTCCAAAACCTTAAAATGTCACAGCTGCAGGGAATTCTAACTGCTTATGAAATGAAGAAAGGAGGACCATCAGACAGGAGAGAAGCTGCCTTCAAGGCTTCTGGCAAAGGAGTCTACTATGAGTCAGGACACATATCAGATGAAGAAGAAGAATCAAATTTTGTCAAAAATCTTCAACGGGGTGCTGGACGATTCCGAGGTAAGTTACCTTTCAAATGCTTTGCTTGTGGAAGAGTAGGTCACTATGCTGCCAAATGTCCTCACAAGGATAAGGGGAAGGAACCTGTTAGATGGAACAAGAAACAAAATGCAAATAAGAAAAGCTATTAATGTCATGAAGATAGTGATGGACTATCAAATAGCGATGAAAATGAACGAAGTAATCACTATAAAATTTTAATGGCCTTTGAAGATGATGATTACGTGGACGCTATAGATGTGGATGGCTTTTATGAAGAAATTTATAGACTCAAAACATGTTTAGAAGAAAAGAATGTGATCATTGATACTCTGCAATTTCAACTTGATGAAAAAGAGAAATTTCTTGAGAAGTTACAATGTGAAATTGTTGGCCTTAGAAAATAAATTGAGAAAACAAAGGCCCTTAATCTTAAATTTGTTAAAGGATCTGAAACTCTAGATGAGATTATCAATGTGCAGCTTTCCCCTCTAATCAAGATAGGTCTGGGATATAATGGAGAAGCATCTCAAGCTTCCACCTCCAAAAGTTATCTTGATGCAGCAAGAAGAAGTGAGCAAAGGCCTAATATAAATCATCAGGAAAATCAGGGACAGTCTTCCTCAAGAACGAACAAAGACTATCAAGAAAATCGGGGGCATGCTACTTTAAGGACAAACAGAAGCTACAACCAGCCACAGGGAAAATCTTCCCAATTTTCTTCAAGAATGGATGTCAGTAGAAACTACAATCAGTTGGATGACAGTCGCAGGAATTTCTTCAATGGCCAATGTTTCTCTTGCCATAACTTTGGTCACAAAGCAACTCAATGTGTTGCCTATAAGACAATCATGACTAGAGAGGCTCAAAAACAATGAAGTATGCCTAAAATCATGAAGAGGACCTATAACAACGTTTTCGCCCTTGAAAGTGAAATTGAATGTTCTATTTGTAATAATTTTGGTCATGAAGATTCTGAATGCAGGAGCAGGTTTGGAGACAACTCAGAAGGAACAACTCCAGTGCCAAAACATGGAGAATGAAGAACCACAACCAGAAAGATGTGGATAGTTTAATATGCAGAAGGACAGGAAAATAAATGGTACATCGACAGTGGATGTCGAAGCATATGACAGGTGATAAGGAAAAACTGAATCATATACTACTTAGAAAAGGGAAAGAAAGTTTCTTTTGGAAATGATACCCCTGCAGCCATAAAAGGAAAAGGCATTGCTCGGTTGAAAGAAAAGGTCAAAGCTGGAAATGTTTTGTATGTTGATGGCTTGAAGCATAATCTATTGAGTGTCAGTCTGATGTACGATAATGGAACTGAGGTAATATTTCAATCAGATGGGTGTAGTGTTCGTGATCTTGATATAGGAAGAATAGTTCTCAAAGGTAGAAGAACTCCAAATAATCTATACATATTTGAAGAAGGAGAACAACAATGTTATTTGAGCAAAAATGATGAACACTGGTTATGGCACAGGAGGTTGGGGCATCTAAGCTTTTCACAAATAAGGAAAGCATGCAAACACCAGGCAGTTCGTGGTCTTCCAGACATCAAAATTCCAGACAACACCATATTCAAATCATGTCAGTTTGGGAAGCAAACTAGAACTAACTTCCCTGAGAAGGAAGGATCTGCCAGCAGGCCTCTTGAGCTAGTCCATACAGATGTATGTGGTCCATTTAGGACAAGGTCACCTTGAGGAGAAGAATACTTTATATTATTCATTGATTACTTCTCCAGGATGGTTTGATTAGGCCTTATGAAGCACAAGGACGAAGCATTCGAAAAATTCCAATCCTTCAAAGCCTTGGTTGAAAATGAATCAGATTACAAAATCAAGTGCCTCAGGTCCGACAGAGGTGGGGAGTTTACCTCAAATGAATTTTTCGATTTCTGTGAAGAACCTGGAATAAGAAGGGAATTCTCTACAGCTAGGACCCCTCAGCAAAATGGAGTGGTGGAAAGGATGAACAGAACAATCCAACAAATGGCTCGTGCTATGCTTGATGAGTCTGGAACTCCCGCAACCTTCTGGGGTGAAGCTGCATATGCTGCAGTTGTTATTCTCAACAAAACAAATGTCTGAGTAAACAACACTCAAACTCCGCATGAGCTCTGGTATGGTGAGACTCCTTCGGTAAAACATTTCAAAATTTTTGGGAGCAAATGCTATATCAAGAATACTGATGAACATCTTGGAAAACTTGAACCTAGAGCAGTGAAGGCATTCTCCTTGGATATTATCCCTACAGCAAAGCATATAAGTGTTATAACAAAAGACTCGGAAGAATTGTTGACAACATTGATGTAGTGGTTGATGAAAAAGGATACATCCCTAGACAAGTAAATCATGAAGATATCGAAGAGGATGAAGACTACCCTCAAAATTAGACTGAAGGTGAAGAAGAAGCCTATGAAGAAGAAAACCATGAGGAACCAGAAGAACAGATAAGGGTAGAGGAGAAGACTCCATCTAGGTATGTTCAAAAGAATCATCCTGAATCTTAGATTTTGGGGCAGAAGGAAGCAGGTGTACAAACTAGAAGAACAATTGTAAAAGCCTCAAGCTACTTGGCATTTCTCTCCTCCACTGAGCCACAAAATGTAAAAGAGGCATGCAAAGATGAATGTTGGGTCAAGGAAATGGATGAAGAACTTGAGCAGATTGAAAAGAACAACACTTGGGAGTTGGTTCCTAGACCAAAAGATAAGAATGTCATAGGGACAAAATGGATCTTCAAGAACAAGTTTTGAATGAAAATGGAGAAGTAATTAGAAACAAGGCCAGACTTGTTTGTAAAGGGTATGCACAACAAGAAGTAATAGACTTTGAAGAAACCTTTGCTCTCGTTGCAAGACTTGAGGCCATTCGAATGTTCCTTGCTCTCTCAAGTTTTCAAAACTTCAAAGTGTTTCAAATGGATGTGAAATCAGCCTTTCTGAATGGAGACTTGGAAGAAGAAGTATACATTGAACAGCTAGATGGGTTCATTCTTGGAAATGATCCAAA
>APFE030045496.1:13262-26025 GCA_000404065.3 Pinus taeda | reverse complement strand
AACTCAAAACTATGGCTTATGGTATCCTAGAGATACAAATCTCACACTTCATGCTTATACAGATGCAGACTGGGCCGAAAGCGTGGATGACAGGAAAAGCACAAGTGGTGGTGCATTCTTTATGGGTTCCAGATTAGTATCTTGGTTCAGCAAGAAATAGAATTCGATTGCTTTATCTACAGATGAAGCGGAATATGTGGCTGCTGCATCTTGCTGCACTCAACTCCTTTGGATGATGCAGACCTTGCAGGACTTTCAAATCACTTATACACCACCTATCTCCATCTTATGTGATAATACAAGTTCAATCAACATTTCAAAGAACCCAGTCATGCATGCAAAGACCAAGCACATACCGATCAAGTATCACTTTCTCAGGGAACAAGTGATTGAACAAAAGGTCAAGTTGGAGTATGTTCCTTCTAAGGAACAAGTTGCTGATATTCTGATCAAACCATTGCCTAGGGAGACCTTTGAATACCTCAGGCAAAAGCTAGGGGTAGTTGATGCATCATCTTCTTGTTGAATCTCATTTGTTGGTTGTACGCGAGGTCTATATGTGGTATACGCATACATTTGCTAGTTTAGGGATCGGTGGCACAGGTTCAGGGGGAGCACATATAATGCATTGTTGGCATTATGGTAGCACAAAAAGAGAACATGGATGTTGATCTGAACATGGCTGCAATATGCCTCTATCTCTTTCATGGTCATGGTTGATTATGGTTCTTCTTGAAGAAATTTATGGTGGATTATGGTGGATTATGGATCTGGTCAGGGGGAGCATTATCAGCAGAGCAAAGACTTAAGCATGTTCTCAGGGGGAGCATAACCCTTTGCCCTTGATGTCAAAGGGGGAGAATGACATTGAAGATCTTGAGGTTGCCATCAAGTCCAAAGGGGGAGATTGTTGGCATTATGATTCTGGTCTAGCTCTATGGTATAGGTGTTGTACTTGATGGCAACTCACTCTTGTGGCAAATCTCAGTTCATGCACTCAAAATCATGGAAATTAAGATACCCGCAGGTAATCCTAGAAGAAGCTGCGGACCCGTAAGTACAATGACCAAGGAGTGCATACATGCTCGCAGGTGATATGTTTAGAAGGTGCGGATCCCAGTTTCATGCTCTCCAATGCATAAAAGTGCGTGCACGTGGGAATCTTCATGAATGGTTCATGGTATTAGTCCAACAGTTTTTGATCAAATGGTTTTGGTCCGTGGTATTGCATCCAAAAGTATTGATTCCAAGTATTGGTTTCATGGTATTGTGTTATTATGGTTTTGGACCATGGTATTGAGAAAGGCCTGCATATAAAAAGGAAAGTAGATCTCTTGGCCAGATACTTGTGAAATTTGAATATCTTAAGATCTGAAATTTTGGGTGTTTGGTTTTAAAAGCCAGATCTAAATCAAGGAGATAAATTAAGGTGAATCTATTGACATGTCGTGATCTCTCGGGCACATGAACAGATCTGTGGATCTGATTGACTGTGGCACATTGAAGGATTGTAAATTTGGCCCTAATCAGAAGTCTTCAGGCGATTTGAAGGCTCAGTGCGGGGGTATGCAGTGCAGTAAAAGGCTCAGTGCGGGGGTATGCAGCGCAGCCAAAGGCGTAGTGCGGGGTACGCAGCAAAGGTGAAGGCACAGTGCGGGGCGCACGCAGCACAGAAAAAGGTGAAGTGCGAGGTACGTAGGAAAGTAGAAGGCATAGTGTGGATGTACGCTGTAAGTCAGAAAGTAAAAGTGTGGATTTGAAGAAAAGTACGCAGAGCAGAAGAACGACCAGTGCGGATCTACGCAGTTCATACTCAGAAGAGCTGCGGATATACGCAGGCCCCTGTTGGTGAAGTTGCGGTCTTATCTTGAAACATTTGTTGACTGTCTTTTATCTATTGTTGCAGAATTCTGGGTTTAGATGTCTGGTATTACCTTTCTGTTTATAGCATTCTGAAGAATTGGGTGATTCATTGGTTCATTGTATAAGGAGATTGGGTGATTTACATGTACTTGATGATTATTTGATGTTCATGGATCTAGTCTGAAAATTTATGAAACGTGGTCCTTAAAGAAGAAAAAGAGCTAAGGGGGTTGTAGCTCCCTTCCAGGAGAGACTGGAAAACGAGAGAGGTTGTACTCTCTGCAGGTTCAGCCTGCGTACTGGTTTAAAGGATTGCACCAGTTACAAACCATTGTTAAAAAGAAGGTTTCTAATTGGAAAGAAGATAGAGACATATTGCAGCAAGTGGTTTTCACCCACATTGGGTTTCCACCTTATATCTGGTGTTCTTTGGTGTGACTATCTATTTTTCTTGTTTCATGCTCATTATTATATGGTACTGACATACAATTTAATGATCAATATCTAAATATTAAGTTAAGTTAGGCATATTGAAAATAATTTGATAATATTGATTCAGCCCCCCTCTCAGTATTATTTCCAACATCTCCATGGGTTTTATACTCTCCATGTGGAACTTATTTAGTAACTCATTGGAATACTTTCCCTGAGAGACAAACAATTCCTCATCTCCTTTCCATACTTCCATACCAAGAAAATAATGTGTGAGCCCCACGTACTTCATCTCAAATTCTCTTGCAAGATCCTCTTTCTAAGATTTTAACAACTTCTCATCACCTGTTAGAATTAAATTATCAACATATAATATTGTAATAAATAATTTACCTTCAACCACATTATGGTAAAGGTTCTCATTTGCTTCACTTTTGGTGAATCCCAACCTAGTGAAATAGTTGACAATCCTAGTGTACCAAGCATGGGGTGCTTATTTCAATCCATACAACACTTGCTTTAGTATACATACATGAGACTCTCCATTTAAGATCTCAAATCCTTCTGGCTCCTCAATGTGCACCTCTTCCTCAATCACTTCATTAAGGAATGTTTCCTTCACATCCATCTGATGTATCTTCCATCCCATCTGCACTAAAAGTGCTAGAATAGATCCAATTGAAGAGTACCTTGCTACAAGAGCAAAGGTATCCTCGTAATAAATTACCTCCACCTGAGGGACCCTATGGCAACAAATTTGGTCTTATGTTTCTTAAGATTCCCATCTACTACTTGCTTAACCTTGCAAAGCCATCTGGAACTCACCATTGACTTCTCTGTTGGTCTTGGGACTACTTCCCAAACACTATTCCTGATAATGGATCCATGCTTCTCTACCACAACATGAACTGATACTGGTTGTTGCACTTCTTCCTCGAATGAGGATAGCTTAATCTCTACACTCTCGCTCATCACAACCATGTAGCTAGTGATAAGTAGGTAAATTATATGGGTCTTAATGCCACTCTCCGACTTATTAAAATCAATTTTTTTTACATTTCTTTACATATTTTATTATATTTTTGTTAGTGAGAAGTGTAAAGGTGAGATGTTTTGTCATGTGGCCTAATGTGCATTAATTGCAGGATATGGAGAAATTTTTGTCTAATTTAAGTGCAGGAACTTGAAGTGGACAAGCAAGAGGGATTTTAGGAGATTGGATCTCCCTCAACTCCTCAATCACATGAAGATTCCTCAACTAGATCTCATCATCTTGGAGTTACAAGCAACCAAACCACAGAGTCCATTGGAAGCCAAGCCAGTGATAGTTAAAGACAAGTTAATCTTGAGTTTGGAAGCCAAGCCAGTGATAGTTAAAGACAAGTTAATCTTGAGTTTGGGAGCCAAGCCTCCCAAATATTAAGGAAGTTGTTGGAAGCTTAAGTTTTATAAATAAGAAGGCCTATGGCCTCATTAGGATTCGAATTTTTATTGTATCCAAGAGGAAATTCTGAGCTTAAGATATTGTGATTGTTATTCTCATGTTATTTTTGACATTTTGGTGATAATGAAAAGGGTTTCTTTGATCCAACACTGAGTTGACTCAAAGGGCTGAAGACCTTGGGTTCGGGCCCAACCCTAGAAACAAATGTTCCTCTTATTTTTGTATATGTATTCTTATATTACATTCATATTTAGCTACTGAAGTTATTTTTTCTTTATTCCATTTAAAAGTACTTGAATGAGTGTTTAGTTTTGCTCTCATTAGTTGAAAAGGTTGATCAATGATACAATACTGAAAGCGAATACTTCAGAAAATCTTGTGATAGTGGTCTCTTCCTCATCTCCCTCATGGGATCATTGATTGAGGGCCCCACTTTCACAGCCCAAAAAACATATTTGTCTCTTTAGATGATTGCACGGATAAGGTTCTTGATTGAGTATACTACTATTTATAATTCCCTAGAAGTACCAATAGTTTTCATTTTTGTTTCTTGAAGTTTTTGTAGTCTAGAAAGCATTGCATTTCACAGATTTTACCTCTAGCCATCAATAACTCTGTTTTCCTAAATTAAACTCATATTTTTCATATGTAAACGAAGTTATGCATAAATGAAGGAAAAAATGTGTGTTGTTGCAGGAATTTCTGATCTGCAGGGAGAACTCATTTGACCAACCTCATCCAAGTCTTCTTCACCCATATTGCCAAAGTCTACCAATCCCTAATCCAAATTTCTATTTTCTAGCAAAGTGAAAATCTCCCTTGAGAAAATCCAACCATCTTGAAGAGTTGGGTTGAGCCTTGGGTAGTGTACACCTCTACTATTCCTTATCCCACCATCATACACCTTTCCCACACTTTATTCCACCTATCCTACCTTCCTATCACTTTTATCCTATTTCTTGTAGTAAACCATGACATCCTATAGTAAATCCAAGACATCTTGTTGTACTATAGGAAACTTTGTAGCAGCCTATTTTAATCCTGAATTGAGTAGAAATGGTCATCTGAGCTTAGGTTAGACTGCCACTTGAATTCCATACCCTCAATACCAGTTTGGACCTGTTCTCCCATCCCTTTCTCCCATGCAAAAGATCAGATTGGTTCACTTAGCATTTACATTTATAAATTGAAATAAAAAATACTCTTTTTTGTAATTTCTAGTTAGCACATGCATACAACTGTCATAGTATCTTTAGGATAATTTCCATGCTTACTTAGTCCAAATAACTAGATGTTAGAATGCAAGGTTAAATTAGGTTTCTTTTGCCAATAATATGTGTAAACCCTTAGCTGGATAATTTCATATCACTTCATAGCACCTTCCCAATCAACATTTTCATTTCGTAGAGTAGGAATCATTTCATTTCTGCATTAAATATAATTTTACGTTTGTTGTTTGTAGTCAAACTCCTTCTAGCCAATAGAAGACTGGTTTCAAAAACCCTAGTGGTTTATCTCCCCAGTTGAAAAGTGACAAGAGTAGACCATTTCATCTAATGTGTATACAACACTGTCACCTCCAAGTTTGTACAAACCCAGGGTTGATGAAGTAAAGTTGGTAGCCCTAGGAGTTGCAACATCCTTACTGCAATACTGGATCTCATCACTTTTTGGCGCTGCTATCCGGGAGGTGTCTAGGTAAATGTGATTTTTTCTTTATTTTTCATTTAACATTGAGTAAATAGATGCAATTCCTTCTTTCCTTCTGTTTTAAATTTAATAGATAGTTGCAATTTTTTCTTTCTTTCCATTTTGCAAGTAGTTCCATTCAGCAAATAGGTGAAAATCCTTCTTTCTTTCAATTCTGCAAGTAGTTATGAAAAATAAAAAAAGACGAATTCCTTTCATGCCTCATAGGAGTAGAGGAAAATTAGGAATTTTTTTCCAAATACCCCCACACCATCTAACAACGAACCTTCCCTCTTCTACGGTGGTTGTGATCTAGAGGACCCATTAGGTGAACAATTAGAGATCTTTGAAGAGCCTATTGGGGAAGAAGAAGAAGAAACCATTCCACCAACCTACACCCATGGCTAAAAATAGAAATGGGATTGAAAAAAAAATGGAGCTGAAAACAGAGTTGAGGGTACTTTTCCCATTAGAGAAACTAATGGGGATGCTAAGATTAAAAACATAAGCCCCTTTTCCCTTTCTCACTTCCATGGCTTAACCTCATATGAGCTTGATACCTTTTTGTTTTAGTTTGTTGTCATATGTAGAACTTATGATTATATCTTTGATGACCAGAAGTTGAAATTGTTCCCATCCACCCTTAATGATGTAGCCTTTCTCTAGTTCATGGGTTTACTTGGGGATAACATCACTACCTATGCTCAAATGCAACAAGCCTTCAACAATAAGTACAAGGATTATTGTAGGTCCTAATGTACCAAAGACGAAATCTTTAGAATGACCTTATAACATTATGAGTCTTTGAAAGATTATGAGGAAAGGTTCCAACTTAGCTACAAAAGGGCCAAATGCACCCTCCATCTCGAATCAATCAATCTAGTCCTTCTTAGAGGGATCAAGGAAGATCTCCTATAGACAATAAACATGATGTCGGGAGGGGACATCTACCATTTATTCTATGATGATATCAAGAAAATTTTCAAAAATCATTCTAGGGCAGCTAGAAAGAAGGGTAGGGCTAGTCAAGCTTTGCCAGTTCATCCTCCTCCAAAACATCCATCAAAAATGGGAACATGTTGGAATAATTCAAGAGTGAAATGTTGCATATTATTTCTCTACAAATGCACACCATGAAGATCAAGAGGAAGCAGGAGGAAACAAAAATATCCTTAGCTGTCTTTTTCCCTAGATGCACCAGAAGGCACCCTAGAAATGAATGTCCATTGAATCTTATAGATATCTGCTTGGTCTACGAGGAAAACCACTCGATAGAAAAGTGCCCTTCTCTGCCTAGATTGAAATTTGTGTATCAAGGAACTAAAGGTGTGACTAAACAACTCTACTATATCAACAAAAGGAGGCCTCAAGCACCTCGACCGTACTAGCAAGGAATGCAAGGGGCATCGTATTCATATTACATCCCTACCCATAATACATCCATTCCCCCTTGGTGTCCTTCTGCTCATATTTCATGGTCCACACCTTCTCCCTGGCATTTTTCACCTCAATACCATTCCCAACCTAACAATAAATTATTTCATCAGTATTCTCCCCCACAACCTCAGTGGAATACACCATCTTAGGGATGGAGGCCCTCATACAACTAATCTCCAACCTTACTTCCTCCACCTCCATTTCAACCAAAACTCCTTCACCCTGCTCCACCTAAGCAACCTCAGATGCCTTCTTAGTGAAATTCGAACTCGGAAAACAAATAGGAACAATAGGTCTATAGTGGGGAGACATATTACCCTGCATATGGTGTGGAAATTCAAGAAATCAACCTCAATTCTGGATGAGTTCTTCTATATAATCAACCACCATATCCACCTAGGAGATTTAAGAGGAAAAGGTGGTGGAGAGTGTTCCTGAAGCCAATCCACCTCCTCTTCTTGAGGGATTAATAAATCCTATCTAGCACACCCCAAAAGAGATTGAACTTCTAGGTGAATTGAAAAACGTGTGTTAAAATCCCACTTCTCCAATCTATCAAGGATATCCCCATATATAACAATTTAATCAAGTATAAATGCTTCAAACATCATGGGAGGTGAAAGAAAGATACCCCTGTTGTGAGATAAACTCCCCTAGGGTCTTGGGTGAATACCCTAGCAGACTGGAGGTTATCTATGCAAAGAAACACACATTCCATACAGCCATAATGGTACTGTAAGCAAAATCTACGATAGGGGCGTACCTGAGGTCCTACATTTGAGAAGAGCCTTCCAGGGTCCAAACCCTTCTTGGAGTTCCTTTTGCTCCTTTGACCTGCAAAATAATCAATTCAAGAAAGTACAACAATGTATGGACTAAACATCATAAAGAAACCATCTTCATATTATAAGGAAAGGTAGTTAGTTATGCAATTAAACAACTGTTCACATATGAATCATAATATGAATATCATAACATGAAGAAGATCTATATCAGGAACAACACATGTTTTTATTTTATTATAAACAAATAAAGTACAGAAAATGAATAATTTCACCTGATTCGTCCTTTTGCAGGCTCCAAGCGGAACCGTCTCCCAGATTCGTCCAGTCTCAAGCCTTTAACAAACTCCTTCCATGACTTACTCCAAGATATCTCAAGTAGTATGAAATCATCAACACACACAAGGAAACAAAGGTTTCCTGTAGAATGGGGGAAGTGCAGGAGGCACAAGGATCTTCAGACCTGGTCAGGGAAATCTCAGCATAGTAATCTTTCTCTCTCTTCTCTCCTCCTCTTTGGCCTTCCCATAGAAGCCTTTTTATACTTCTCCCAAAGTAGTTTTTTAGTTGGGAATTCATTGGGAACAGTTGGGCCACGGGCACTAACAGGTGATCAATAGGTAAAACCTGTGATCTCCTCCTGAAATTAAGGAGATTTATTTTTTTTAAGTGTTTTTAAACATACACGCGGGTTGGGTATACATAGACCCACGTATACACGCATTTAGCTCAGGGAAATGTCGCGTATAGGGAATAAAACATTGTTTTTTAAATTTGGGACCAAGTCTGGAAGGAGGGGTTGCCCTAGGCCATGAGTGCAGCATCACAAACCTCAAGAGTGAGATTTGGAGCTATAACAGATGCCCCCTAATATATGAGGTCAGAAGGGGTACATGATGGCCGAAATGTAGTAAGAAAGTTCACGAAAAAGAAATCTGTCGAAAACTGAGAAGGACTGCACCAGAATTAAGCCTGCCAAGCCACAAAAGGAGATCAGAAAGAAACATTGTCTAAGGTGGGCATACCCATGCTCAGAGAAAATACAACATGTCCACATAGCAAGTACAATTGGATCCACCAAGTATACAAGTATAAATGACTGGAAACATACATAATGGATCTTATGATCATGATCAAACAAGTACATGTCTGAATGCCACATATAAGAATGTCAATGATGCTGAAGGATGAAGTGGATCACTGATATCAAAGACTGATCCCAAAAAATTACCCACTGAATATGATGGAATAAGATGGTACTACACTGCAAACTTAGGTGCTAGCATATAAAATGTCGCCATGAATGACTACAACATATAAAGTGAAGTGGTATCTACTAGCAGCAATAGGAGCAATTGTCAAGTGAACCAATGAATGATGATACAACCTGAGGTCTTCACCGACCACCGTGGTACATTTCTATAGCATGGGAATAAATGATCTGAAGTCGACTATGTGAGAAATCGTTTGATTACCAGTCATTGATATATACTGTTAACAAATGCGAGACTACTCACCGATAATGATAATGAGCATCAAGGTACCCAGTACAATCCAACAAGTGTGAATAGATGAGCTGGAGTCGAACACCTGTAAGAATCTATTGATCAGGAGACAATGATGGTTTCCCATTGCCGATAGTGAAGGATCTACCACTAATGAATGCAAACCTCAAGGTACTGCCAAGTGAACTCTAGATCTTTGCCCCAAAGCAATGAGTCGAAGTCGATAGGGAAAGATCCGCTAGAAGGAAGGCATTAAGGAATCCTCCATCAATCTAGTGCGAGTGTAACCTGTAGGCCAATAATGTGGAAGGAATCAGACAAAAAAGATGTAGTAACCCAACTGAAGTACGCTTTCGGCGTACACAAGATGTGGCTAGTGCACGACAGAAACCCTCTGAACCAACCAATAATGAAAGCTGACATAGAGGCAATGTATCCACCAATAGGGTCAAATGAAAAACAAGGTACTGCGCAAATCCCAATGTGTGATAATGTAAGCTGATGTTGAACACAAGGGAAACCACTCAGTCAAAGACCCATGATAATGATCGATGCTGAGCACAAGGTGACCTATCAATAATGAAAATAGGGCCAGGGTGCAGCTCTAGGCCTGTCCTCAGAGCAAGTTGTCGTCGTCGATAAGGACAAGACCCGCCAACAAGAAGTCAATGGAGACCTTCTCAAACTGGCACAAGTAAAGGACCAATATAACGGATGTGATGATAGACATAGCACTGACAACCAGGGATGGCCGACTGAAAAATAAGTCAAGAGACAACGCAGAGAGGCTAACTCAGGCTAACTTCCCTTGAACAAAAGCATGACTGAATGTGACTATGTGGTAGCATATGATGACTCTGTATAAGCTCGTTGTGGAGGAGGCACAAACGAACCCTCCATATGATTGGAAGAGATAACCAATCGAGGGAGAAATGAATCAATAACAAGGTTAAGGCATACCTAAGTCAAACTAAATCCCACCCAAGCGGAGGAGACTTTGTTTCGAGTGCTTTGTTCAAGGGTGACATGACTGACTCTAGCTGCCAACAATAAATGGAAATACTGTCCCGTTCCTGCTCTTTTTTGGAATATATAATTTTTTGGTCTTTTTCTTTAAAGCTGGAAAAGAATAAAAGAATGCTATAGTACAGTGGAAAGAATGAGTGTCAGCAAAGCAGATGATCTAGTTCCTGGGATTGGAACATTCCTATGCTTGATGTAGGGAGGCGAAAACTGGCCAGAGACACTCAAAGCTGTGTTCCTTCAAGGTGTGTCAAGCTGCAGAGGTCAAAGGTATGCAAGTTTGATTTTACAGTCGTCACGGTGAAAAGTTGGCTTAAACACGAGTCCAAGTGAAGCTGGCTTAAGGCCAAAAGGTGCAGATAGTCAAAATGCAATGCAGTAGTACAACTCAACACAAAGGAGCTTCTAGGGTATAAGGCCAGAACGAAACGAAGAAGCAAAGAGGAATGTGTCTTCATCATATAAGTCATGGCAGGACTACAGAGGACTCCCGAGCCTACTCAAATCGGAGCAGCATGGGCAACAAATGTTAGTGAGGTGCTAACTACGATGCCCATGTAAAGGATGGCTCTACCATTGTGTCATGATTTAAAGAATCGGCGAGTGAAGATGGTTTGCAAACCATAACACGATGGGATCGATCCTATGGAAAGTGTATCGACAGATGGAGGCTAGTATGCATAATGCAACGAAAAAAATGGCTTCCCTAACCTATATTCCAGTGAGAAAACGATACCTGCCATGACGGGTCAGCAGTCATGGAACGGTCTCGAAACTATCGAAAACGTCCAAAATGTCCTGAAAAGCAAACCATTCTCGACATTCCAAGCTCCCAAGTTAAAATTTACATGAGACCAAACAAAATCAAGTTTTGAAAAAAATTTGACATTTTCAAAGCTTATAAAAAGGTTTTTGGACTCACCATATCACCATTTGAGTTTGAGAGCAAAGAAGTGGAGCAAAAGGAGCTAACTTCCTGTACGCCAAATTCAGCCATTCAAATTCTTCCAAAGTCTGCAGGTAACTCTCATTCTTATATTGTAATTAATTGTGACTAGTTTTATAAGTTTTGATTAATGTTTTACTGTTGAGTTTTTTGCCAAAACTTTCTCTGTGGCGTATACACGTGTTGGTAATATGAAACCCGCGTACACACGGGCCCTACACGTGACTGTGTGTAAAGGGGACCTGCATATACGCCATAGACATTTCAAACAAAAAAATAACGGTTCAAATTGATTTTTCTTTTAGGATGACAGTCACCTGGTGAGAAAGAGAGCATACCGGTGTAGATGATGAAGTTATGAACAGTCCTGAAGCCTTGGATGCATTACGGGGATGCGGTTTGCTGAAGTTCTTCAAATTACCAAATATGAAAGCAAACACACGTCTTCTCGAGATGCTTCTTGATTGTTGGAACATCGAGGAGGATGATTTTATGATTGACTAGATGCCACCAAGGATATAAGTGGAAGATATCTATTTCATCACGGGCCTTTCCCAAAGGGGAGAGGTAGTACATTCTCGGGGGAGAACACAGAGAAATCTCTCAATCGAGGACTACGTACATATATATTGTCGGGGACATCCGAAGAAAGTCGGAAGTTAGATTTCCATCACACATGTGGCGAGTCTACCATTAAGGATAATCCTTCTCATCATAGCTCGAGTGAACGGATCCGCTTCTCTGCATCAGGCATCACAACTAAGCATGAGTGTGGCAGTTGACTGTCTCACCACTGTGTTTGATTGGTGTACTCCTCTTCTGGCTAGCATGAAAAGCCAACTCACTTCTATCAAGAGAGGACAAACAAAAAACTTTAGTTATGGGACTATTTTGTGTTCTTTATTCTTCGAGAGAGTCCCTGCACTTCATCCCAGAGTGCCAGTTTCAATCAGTGCCCCACAAGATCCTCGAATGGGAAGGTGGGCTGACCTGATGAAACGTCTGGAAGGTGGGGAGGTCCCATGAACTGCTTTCGATGACGAATTCTTTTCCTGGTGGGACCAACAGATCATCACCATTGATGACTACCCCTATGCCAGGTTGGATTTCCGAGGAGATCCCGATCTAGCATTACCACTGACTGCAGCATGGGGCGACATTGGTAAGTGATTTTTGATGTTATGATTTTCTTTTATTTTTCAAATATAATAATGAACTTTGAAAATGTTTTTGATAGGATTCAAATGACTAATATAATGATCATGTTCCAGATATTGGGCCTGTATGACCAGATGAGTTCCCATGGAAAAAACGTCATGGGCAAGGGGACGAAGAGGCGGCTGCAGCCACGGAGCAAACTCTACACATAGTTCAATGGAATTTGGTGAGGCTGACCCACCGAGTGCCGATGGCGGTGGTAGAGGACCTTCTTATAGAGATGCAACATCATGTGGTTGGCATGCCACGTGACTGGGTCCGCACTTTTAGGCTTGTAGCCAATGCAGTAGTTGCCTACTTAGCCGCTCATCCTGAGCCGGGGAATTAGACATAGTGGACATGATTATGGGCATTTGAGTCCCAATTTTCTATATTTTTTGGACAGACTTATGTACACTCGAGACGCTTTATGATATATATATAT
>APFE030045489.1:86900-99541 GCA_000404065.3 Pinus taeda | reverse complement strand
TGAATGAAACTCAGAGATTAATTTCTTGGACTCAACGTCATCAACACACCTAAGCACTATACCCTCAGGATTTCGCCATCCAAGGCCATCCTTCATAAAGCAATACTTAGTGGCTTTTAATCTAAGAGCCCTTCTCTTATGAGCAACTAAATGGTTAGGACACGCAAGATTCATCAAGTAATAAACTATGTCCTTATACCACTCATGCTCTTCTAATCTTTGCAACTCAGGCGAAGATAGATTACTAACACAAAACAAACCAAGAGTCTTTTCATTACTTTCAGTCAACATCTGAGCCAAACCTTGGCCTTTAACTAGCTTAGTGGGTCTGATCTCTAAATCATATTCTTGTATCTTAGTAACCCACCTAGCACGGGTCCCTAAACAGTCAGTTTGAGTTAATATATCTTTAACAGAAGAGTGTGGGACAAAAGCAATGATTTTAGAATAACTAACATAAGTTTTGAACTGCTTTAGAGACTTGACCAAGGCATAAGCCTACTTTTCCATGGTATTGTACTTCAATTCAGAATTTTGAAGTGCTCTACTCATGAAAGCAATGGGCTGCTCGTGACCATCTTTATTCTTTTGAAGCAGGACACCAGCAATGGTATCTTCAGAAGCGAAAGAAAAAATCATGAAATCCTTGGAATAATCGGGACTAACTAGGATAGGATCTCTTGCAATCACACATTTGATTTCTTGAAAAGCCTTTTTTCCGTCTTCTTGCCAAACAAACTTTGCATCTTTCTTTAGAAGACTTCGAATAGGCTTAGCTATTTCTGCGTAATTTGGAATAAATCTTCTAATGAAATTTGTCTTTCCAAGGAAAGACTGAAGGGATTTAATATTATGAGGGAGAGGAATCTTTTGGATTGCTTCAATCCTTTCAGGGTCAATCTTGATTCCATCCTTAGAAATGATATGACCCAGTAATTTCCCTTCAGTTACTCTAAAAACATATTTAGTTGGATTCAAATAAATTCCGTATTCTCTACATCTATCAAAAACTTTTCTAAGATGATTTACATGACTAATACCATCTTTAGAAAATACAGTAAGATCATCTTGATAAATTTCAATAAATTTCCCGATTAATCCCTTGAAGGCATAATCCATTGCCCTTTGGAATGTAGCCCCAGCATTTATTAATCCAAACGACATTCTAATGTATTCAAAGGTACCCCATGGTGTGATGAATGTGGTTTTATGACGATCTTCCCTTTTAACCCATACCTGATTGTACCCGGAAAAACCATCTAGCAACAACATCATTCTAGAACCGGTTACTCTTTGCAACAAAGTTTCCATGTTTGGCAAAGGGTAATTGTCCTTCTTGCATGCTAGATTAAGGTTTCGGAAATTGACACAAAGCCTTATCATACCATTCTTTTTCCTAACAATCACCAAATTTGAACACCATGTCGAATGCCTAGTTTGAGCGATAATTCCTGCTGCAAGCATTTTCGCAAGCTCTTTATGAACTAACGGGGCCAATTTAGGATTAATTTGCCTAAGTTTCTGGTGAAAGGGTTTAGCATTTTCATCTTTCAAGGGGATAGTATGTTCCATGACATCTTCCCTATACCCCTTTAATTCACATAAGAAAAGGCTAAAGCATCTCGATATTCGCGAAGTAAATTAGTTAACTTTTTCCTTTCCTCCACAGTAGTACTTTTACCGATTTTAACAATTTTTGGGTTTTCAGAGGTACCAATGTTTATTTCGAGATATTCACCTGGGTCCATCTTATTTTCTTCTTTCAGCTTCGTGGCATCATGTCGATCAAAATGTTGCTCTAAGGCAATCACATTCCTAGGAGTAGGATTTATGATATGATCATGATTTAAAGATCCATCCTCCTCAAGATTTATTCGGAAATCCTCAAACTCATCCAAACTATTAAGAAAACGAATGACTTGCTTTTCATCATTGAAGACCTGCCAATGCTCTGAGTTATCTGGAACAGATGGTCTAAATATTACTTCCATTTTGATCTTATCTTTAATTAGCTCATTAGATAACTGGAAAGTAGTAGCAGCTACAGCAAGTTCATCTGCCAAACTATTTTTCTCTCTTAGGATTGCTTCGAGGTCAAGGGCATCAAAGTGCTCCATAGTATCCCACATAGCATTTCGATAATTTCTTAATCTTTGATTTTTTACATGTGAATTTATTTTTAAGTTGCATGATAATTAAATAAGAATCCCCCTTAATGCTAAGCAACTTAATCTTCAAAGATTTTTCCAATTCAAGGCCCAACAATATAGCCTCATATTCAGCGACATTGTTGGTTGCTTCAAATTCTAATTGATAGGCAAACTTGAAAATGTGATCAAGGGGAGACTTAAGCACTATCCCAGCACCTTTACCATGCCTAGACAATGCACCATCGAAGTACATGTACCAAACTCTATTATTGAGATCCTTAATCTTATCATCGGGAGGAATTATGAAATTAGACATGAAGGCATGGTTCCCAATGTCAGATTTCTCTTTGATTATCTCGTTGTGAGGCCTCTTAGGATCTTCGACATGAAATTTTCTTTCGGGCTCTCTATTTAGTCTTACAAAACCATCACCACTAGGAGAAGGAATCATAGCATATGACCAATTCATTTGAATACTTCCTCCTAGATCAGAGGCCCACTTTCTGGATAAAAGCATACCCCAAGCATCAGGCATATCCACAACAAAAATATCCATAACAATCATGATGTCTGGGTAAATTGATAGATGAACTTGCAGATCTTTGATCAAACCATGCACTTCAATTTTCTTAGAATCCATGGCACATATGTTATAGTACGGTCTAAAAACTCTTGAGTTAAGTTGTTCCATGACCCTTTTAGTCATTACACAAGCTGATGCACCAGAATCCAACATGCAATTATTCAATTTGTATCCATTAACTAACAAGGTGATAAAGAAAGGCTGGTGATCTTTGTTATCAGCATCTAAGCTTTGCAAATATATGGGAGCATCATGATAGTCAATTTCCCGATTTTTCTGTTGAGAAATATTTACTTGAGGACCTTGAATAGCTTATAGTAACTTATCTCTTTGGGAAGGGATTTTAGCAATCTTGGAGACAGGAACCTAGATTTTCGCATTGTTGAACCAACTTCCCAAATCGACATCTAATCCAGAGTTTAAACCAAGGTTAAAAATTCGAGGGGGAATTTGATTCCCGCTTTGATCTTTATCCCTTCTCTGATAGGTCAAACCTTTATCTCTAGCAATTTCCAAGATTTGCTCGGGAGAGGGTTTTTCACCATATAACCTAGCCAAAATGTCATCTTCATTTTCAAGGTTATTTCTACTAAAAGTTGATGAAGGATTCATAACATCACGAATATTTTCCTTGACCTCTATCTAGTCATCCATAGACAAAAGAAGCTTGCTACCTACCACATTTATTTGATCACCTGCCCCAAACATCACGTTATCTAAGATCCTTCTAATGATGGGGCAAGTGGCCTCTTCATGAAGAGCATCACAAAATCGACAGTAAGGAGGAGCATTATCAACCAAATTAGTAAACAGATTAGGAGGTCTCTGCTCACTAGACTGACCCTTCTTTTGCCAATTGTTATTTCTGTTATTATTATTTCGAGGTTGGAAGTTTTGCATTTGTGATCTTTCCATTTGGATCAACCTATTATGCAAAGTGGCTATCTCCTTGTTATGATTAATTTCCATGGTTTCAATCTTTTGAAGCAATTTGAGAACAAGTTCGCTTTCAGGCTCTTGAACTGCTTTTCCTTTAGGTTCTTTTAGTTTCGTAGCAGCCCTATCAAAACCTGGGATCTCAGACTTCCCAGATGCTGCCTTGTCCTTTTCAAGCCCTATAGCTAAGGTCTAGCAATCTCTATAATCATTAAGTCTAGCACGCCTTAATTCATAAGATGGCTCATGACTAAAGGCATCAATGTAAAAATCTTGAAGAGATTTTTCGGTAGGTTTATAGTCTTGAGACAATTCTCTAACAATACCATTAAACCTTTTGTTAAATTCTTCAACAGTTTCATTCTCTCTTTTTTTTATTATGCTGATAGCTTTTACGAGGTGTCTTCCTTCTCTCTTATCTCCATATTTTTCTTTAAAGGCATCAATGATCGATTCTAAGGAATCAAATGAATTCTGAGGCTTTTCAGTAAACCATTCATGAGCATCGCCCCCAAGGTTAAAATAAAAAGAGTCATTCTAACATCCTCATGATCGAAATCAGGAGACCTTGCGTACTTAGCCATCCATATACTAAAATATCTCAGATGCGAATTTGCACTAATCGCATTATCTCCCTGAAAGCTAGGCAACTTATCTATCCCAAGTGATAGAAGAGCATTCGGATACCTTGGAATGTTAGAAAAATTGCAAGGGGCATACATATCCATGATGTTGTGCCCAACTGGACTAGTAATAAGCAAATGGATATCAGAGAGGGCTTCTTGTCCGAGGTTAACAAGAAGTGTATGATAAGAGAGTTTATGTAAGCGTACTCTGAGGGCCCTTTCAGGATCAGGAGCAGGATTGCACAGACTGCTTGGATGTCTTCTAGTATACACTCTTGAAGATAATATATGAAGTGGAGTCACCACCTAGACAGGAAGTGAAACACGGAAAAGCTCAAAATGAAAGGACCAAGGACAGAAAAAACTCTATCCCCGGCAACGGCGCCAAAAAATGTTGTCGCACAGATTGTCACGGCAACCCTCAGACCGGGGGCTGTCACCCTGATCCCCGATCTCTTCGTTTAAGCCTGTCTCCCGCGGGTAAGGGGGGTAGACCCTATAAGAAAATGGATGACCAACTGTGAACCTGTTGGGCTGGGAGACACGAAGGGAAACCAACACTAAATTGATTTTATTAAATTAATAAACCAGTGCCTTATAATATAAATGATTAAACGATTATTTATCAAGTGCTGCAGAGATATGACCTCATTAACAATCGTTTTACCATCAAACAACAGAGATTAACTTTTACCACATGCGAGATAATCAATAAATGCTTAATGGCTTAAAGGGCTGCGTATATGCAGTAGAATTGCAGCAAGGAGAATACGCAGATGCAGGGGAAACGTTGAGAGATGTAACTGCACAGATTTGCCTCAAAAAGGAATTCAAAATTCCCTTGTAACACAAAGAAATACTGAGAAATAGCAAGGAGCTGATCAAACCCCTGGAAATCTTCAGAAAACCCTGCAACTTGTAAATGGAAAAGAAAAACACCGAAAATATATATATAAAAATCAAAACCATACAAACCAGCTCAATATTTACTGCTTTGTGACTCTACAACAACCAGATTTGTCAATAACCTTCAATAATATTTTCAAAATTTCAGATTTACTATGAAATGCTTTAGAAAAAATCTCATGCAACTCAGAAAATAAACTCTAAATGATAAACCCAGAATCAAAAATGGCTTGGCTCTACAAGAGAGTGTTTTGCGGGAGTTGGCTGGTTCAGCTGAGAACTTCCCCAAACGCCCACTAATCTTCTCAATCAAGGTTCCCTGCACAGCTCACTTCAACTATCAATAAAGACGGAAAAAACAATACTAGATTCCAGATACAATGGAGATACCTGCCATTATTTCAGAAATCTTATTACCATTCAAACCCTAGTAAGTGAACAAGATACCTGTGTTCAACAATACTCTACATCAAGCTGTTATTAATGGCTGAAAATAACATTATGCAGAAAATAAAATAGCTCATAGCAATTCAAGAGAGTAACACCAGCAAGATTTCAACCCCAAAGTCTTTCTTTATTTGCACCAGAAAAAGTTTACAAGAGAGCTTTCTTCAGCACAAGGCTCAAAGATCGAATGATCTCAAATGACTCCTAGCACCCTATTTAAAGAAAAAATTCCCAACGGCTAGTTCGAGTGATCCATGTCAAAATGATCTCGATCGTCGATGAAGATCAAGATATCTCTTAATCTCATCCGTCGAATTTTTAATGCATTAAAAAATTGAAATTCTGCATTTATTTACTCAAAAATATTATTATTTTATTATTTTTAAAGTTTATTTTATTTTATTTATTAAAATTTTTATTATTTTTATATCCTTTATATATAATATTATTTTATTAATTTTTATTGGTTTTTTTTTAAAATTTCCTTTTCAAATTTTTTTAAAATTTTATTTTTAAATGGATCCTCGAACATAGCCTTTGGAAAAAATTCCCTAGGACTTAGGACTTATGAGGGGATTAAAACATTTCCTAACCCTCAAGACACTTACATCATGACTTTTAAAATTTTACATCTCGAGGTGGAAAACCCATTTGACATAGACCCTCATAAACCACCTAGTTCTGCGACACAACTATAATTTAGCAGATTAACACACTAGAATTCCTCTAAGATTAATGACAAAATTCATTCCGGCTTTGGGGTTAGGCTGAAGGAAAACTCTGCCGATTATGGATCGGTGAGACAAAAAACCTTCTGGAACGTAGATTATCACTAGAAAATTAGGTCCACCTAGGCAATTTACATATATGACTCAACTCTGCTAAGATTTTGGATTTCAGAGATCTGTGGTTTGTGCTTTTTGAGTCTTTGATCGGAGAATCCACAGTAAGAGAATTTTTACACCAACGTTTCGAATCCCAAATGGGATCCATCATCAGGGTTAAGAGAAAGATTATTTACAATTCACATATGCAGATTGGGTTTACAACATAAATTGATCAAGTTGACGATGACTGTCGAATGGCACGAACACGTCAATCAAGTGCTATCCCTTTTGCGAAGAAAAGGGGGTATACTGCTATGGGAAGTTGACACGTAGTGGTCAACAAGAGGCATTTACTATTTTTAACTATTTTTCGGGTCCTTAACTTCTGAAGTTGTTTTGACACCCTTAACAACATTTTTTTGAGGTCCACAACAAGCACATAGGCATGGCCTAGTCACAAATCCTATAGTACTCAGAGAGTTCTTTCCAACGAGGTATCGTATGCACCAAACGAAGATCATATAACCAAGTTATGACCCCAAGAAGTGTGTTTCCAAACTAACCCCAACGGGGCTCACAAACTCTTAGCTTTCCATCTCCTCGGGTTAAGGTTTTAGTTGTTTAGGGTTTTCCCTTGTTGTTCTATAATAAAAAGGCCCTTGAGCCTCATTGTAACATAGTCTAGAGGCATGTAGCCACCACATCTCTTCTCAGAGATAAGCTACCATCATCCGAGCTAGTTTATTTCCATTTTGTATGTAAGCATATTTCAGTTGTTTAATATTAATGTAATGAAGTTTTATTTCTGTTGCATCTCTATGTTTATGTTTGTATTTTTATTCTGTTGCGTTCCTATATAAATCTGGATCAGTGGTATCAGAGCGGTTTGCTCGTCCCCAACGAAGTAAGGGTATAAGGAGTTAGGGCTCGAATTGGTTGAGCCTTTACAAGACTAGCATTGCAAACCTCGACTCCTTCTGATGGCGAAAGAAAAGAAAGACGAGGGAGCAGGTCATCCTTTCAAAATATTGCTCGAAGAAGCCCTCAAGCGACAAATGAACGCAATGATGGATAACTTTGCCCAGATCCTTCGGCATCTACCCACAGGTGATGCATCTTCATCCATCAACCACTTTGGAGGTGCCACTCCCTTTAAGGTACAAGTCAACTTTGATATTCCCATATTTAAAGGGTAGATAGATGCAGATGTCATAGATAGATGGTTAAATCTATTGGAAAGATATTTTTCGGTTCATGACTTTTCCAATCAGGAAAAGATTCACTTCTCAAAGTCGCCCCCCATGTCAAGGACTGGTGGAAAACCTACTGTGAACAGAAGGACGAGAGAGGACCATCTTTGTTTTCAGCCTTGGAATTCTTTTCGAGACTTCATCAAGGAACAATATTACCCTGTCTAGGACAAAACTAGGGCGGGGCTACCTAGGACAACTTGCCGAAGCCGCAAGTAGAGAACAACACCACGGAGACAAAGGACATAGGGAAATGATGTGAGTTCCATAAGAGCCCCACTCACAACACAAGTGAGTGTCGAGCCAAACACTCACTGGTGGTTGTGAGCTAAAGGCTTCTGAATTAGATGCATGTTCTAACTCTAAGTCAGAACTCGACAAGGGGAATGACAAAGGGAAGTAGATTATTGATGCGGAGCCCAGTGCCACTGTTTGCCACCACCAAGATCTAGAAGATTGAGCCTGGAGATCCAGAGGAGGAGGATCAGCTCTTCTATTCACAGATGTGGGGGAAGAGCTTTAGTTCATTGTCGACAACAAAAGCCAAAAGAACCTCATTTCAGTAGAGGTCATGAAGCGGTTGGGCCTACTGACCACACCACACCCATAGCCGTGCACAATTGAGTGGCTTCCCCAAGGATGAGATCTCTGCGCCAGCCAGTGGTGTCGCCTTCCATACAACATCAAGCCTTTCATAGAGGCACTATGTAATGTTTCTCCTCTTGAATTTTGTGATGTATTACTAAGACAAACATACTTGTGGAAGTGTCATGCTATGTATGAGTCTAGGCCTCACATTGTTATTTTCTCTTATTGCAATAAGTTTTATAGGATACCGGAGGTAGCGCCACCTACCGCTATCTCTTTGATCTTTGCAAAGCAATGAAGTAAGATCATTTCCCAGACTCAGAAAATTGTGTTCCTTATGATTCTCCCTCAGGGCAAGAAGAAAATCGTGTCCATCTCTTTGATCTATGCAAAGCAATGAAGTAAGATCATTTCCCAGACCGAGAAAATTGTCTTTCTTATGATTCATTCTTAGGGAAAGAAGAAGATTGTGGCCACATCCACAATGTCTAAACAGGGCTCCTTCGCACAACAACAACAGATGGACAAGTTCGTGGAGGATTATAGGGACATATTCACCTCACCCATAGGGGTATCCCTACACTGTCAGGTCAAGCATTCCATCGATCTGACTGTGGGTGCGCTGCCACCCAATGGACTAATCTATCGACGCTCTGTTCTAGAGAATGATGAAATCAAGAGGCAGATTCAGGAGTTGTTGCAGAAAGGGCACATCAGGCCAAGTTCATCCCCCTATGGGAGCCCGATTGTGTTGGTACATAAGAAGGACGAGACCTGGAGACTTTGTATTAACTATCGAGCACTGAATAAGATCACTGTCTGGAATAGGTATCCAATCCAACAGATTGATAACCTTCTAGACCAGCTCTAAGGGGGCAAAATATTTTAGCAAGATTGAGTTGAAGTCCAGTTATCACCAGGTACCAATCAAACCCTTCGATGTGTGGAAGATTGACTGCCTTCAAATCCAAGGAGGGCCTTTTCGAATGGTTGGTCATGCCTTTTGGGTTGACGAATGCCCCCACAACCTTCATGAGGTTAATGGACGACATCTTGCAGCCTTCACCAAATCATTCATGGTAGTGTATTTGGACGACATCTTGCTCTTCATCCATAGTTGGGAAGATCACCTCCACTATATTTGACAAGTCCTTCAAACCCTCTGCCGCAACACAAATTGTGTGCCAATTTGGAGAAATGCACTTTGGTATGACCAAGCTTCAATATCTGGGGTACGTCATTGATGAGTGGGGTGTGCATGTGGATCCAACCAAGATACAAGACATTTAGGGTTGGTCAGCCCAACCACTCTAAGAGAGCTTCGCAACTTTCTGGTTCTTGCCAATTTATACTGCAGGGTTGTGTTGGGATTCTCTCATATTGCTTGGCCTTTGATTCAATTCACCAAGGGTGGAGCGAAAGCAAAGTTCTTTTGGTTTGAATCCCAACATAAGGCATTTGCTGAGTTGAAGCATCGCCTTTGTTCTGCACCAGTGCTCACATTACCAGACCTACAACAAACGTTTGAGATTGAGACAGATGCCTCCGACTATGTTATTGGTGCAGTTATTACTTAGTAGGGGCATCTAGTGACATATCATATCGAGACACTTTCAAACACAGTCCGAAAGTATCCCACCTACGATAAAGAGATGTATTCAATTGTGTAGGCCTACCAATAATGGAAGCATTACATTCTAGTGAAGGAAATGATCATCCACACAGACCACCGACCCTCGCAGTTCATATAGACACAAGGAAAGTTGCAGAACGATCACCATCACAAATGGTTCACATACCTGTAACAGTTCCATTTGAACATTAAGTACAAGAAGGGAAACACCAATAATGTTGCAAACTGCCTTAGTCAGTCGTCGCTTATGGCACTGACCACTGTGCTCGACTCTTGTGGACACGAGACTTTGGGGTGGCCACATCTTTATAAGAATGATTAAGAATTCGGCAACACATAATAGATGCTCCTGGAAGAAAAACAAGTTCCTGACTATCACCTGCACGATGCACTATTATGCCACCTGGGACACCTCTGTGTTCCTTAAAGCGAGCGTGCCAAGATGATTTGGGAGGCGCGCTACAGTGAGATTGCTAGACATTTTGGAGTAGATAAAACAGTGGCAGTGTTGCAGAGGTATTTTTATTGGTCGAATCTTCAATAGGATGTTGGGAAGTACATCAGATCCTGCACTGCTTGCAACATATCCAAACCAACCATCAAGAAGCAAGGCCTATATACTCCTCTGCCTACTCCTAGTCGACCTTGGGAATCCATCTCCATGGATTAAATGTCGGACCTTCCTTCTACTAAGCATGGCAATGACTGTGTTTTCATGGTCGTCGATAGATTCTCTAAGATGGTCATTCTGGTGACCTGTAAGAAGAGTATCATAACAAAAGCCACTGCTAAGCTCTTCTTTGAATGAGTGTGGGTACATTTTGGGATCTCACAATCCATTATCTCAGATCGGGACAACAGGTTCCTTACTACATTTTGGTCAAGCCTCTAGTCTATGCTGGATACCAAACTCACTAAGTCCACGACCTTCCACCCCCAAACGGATGGCTAAACAGAGGTTGTCAACAGGATGATCGTGCACATTTTGAGCATGTACAACTCGAAGCATCCACACACATGGGATGAAAGGCCTCCCCTATGTCTAGCACAGTTACAACAGAGCTCTCCATAGCTCAACTAGCCACAGTCCTTTTCAGTTGGGGCTGGAATTCTAGCCACTATGTCCCATTGATGTGGTCGTACCATATGCAGCTACTCCGAAAGATTCGGCTCATGTTCCAACAAGTCCACGACATATTGGACCTAGCCAATGCTAAGTAAAAGCGCTGTTTTGATCAGCATTAGGTGCCACATAGGTTCCAGGTGGGCGACAAAGTTTGGTTACATTTGCAGGAGTGATGAGCCCCAAATTGGGTAACGTATTGGGCTCATTTTGCCTAATTATCCTTGTTCAGTCCTTGTTCAATCCCCCATTTTTGATAACTTATGCATTATTTTTTAGTATGTTTGTCATTTGTACGAATAAGGGTGGTCACTCTTCCTAGGTGGCTAACACGTGCTTATTTCAGGTTTTTTTGACACATGTCGGAGCAAAACCGAGCAATCATGGGCTAGAAGACAGCCAAGCTTGAGGTGAGGATTCGTAGGGGGGTTGTCTATGACATTAAATAGCCCTTCCTCGGGATCTTCACCCCCAAACTCCGAGCTCACAGGCCACCAAAACTGGATCTTGAAGGCAGCCAAGCAGATTTTGGAAACGGGAATGTCTACTAACAGTTGGACAGCCAAGTCCCCCAGATTTAGGAGGCTTGCTAGCGCCCTCGTGGTGTGTAAATGATAAGGCCTCAGCCTTCGTAAGGGACTTTTGAAACCATTGCATATTTTTGCACTACAGTGCTGCCATATCCAGCTCGTTCTCTTGTAGCCATTTTGGCATAACTTTTGACTGATGACTATTTTTTGATAATGATAAAACAGTCCTATTTTCTATCAACTCTGAATTTCCCATAGGAGTCGTAGCTCTCAGGGTTGGGCCTAACCGGAGAGCCTAGGGCCTCCTTCATGTACTGATATCTTTCCTTTATGCATCGTTGTTTCCTTTTTATGCATTTGAAACATATTTCTGTTAGGCAGATTGAGTTGTGTTGATTAACTAACTAGGTCACTGTTTATGAATAGAATTGCTTCAGATGTTTACAATAGATTGGTATGATAATAACAAGGGAAAAAAGCTCCAGAAAAGGGTCAACAAATACTTTTGGTTTCACCTCTTCCTTATTGGATCAGGGGCTGGAATCGAAGTAACCGTGTTGTCCCAAACAAAAACACGAGTTTGCTTTACCATGCAATCCTTAGTGTACTGTTTTCATTTGCAGAAGTTGTTTATGTGTTCAGATCTCTGAAATGTTTCATTGCATAGTTGATATATATATGGTTCTCTTTCAATTAAAGCTGTTGTTCATTCACTTTATTGTTAGTTAGATTAGATTAGCTAGGACTTTGATTACTTGCAAGACTTTGTTGATTCAGTTGAATGTACACAGTGCAGAGCATCTCTACCACTCTTTCATCCACCTAAGCTTCATCAAAGCCATCTGTTCCATCTCCTAGCTAGGTTCCTCGTCTCACATCTGTCCTCTTGCCCATGTAACCCTACCTTTTTGTGCAATCATTGTTTCAGCCTTATTTGAGCCAATTCAGCATTCTACACCTTCTCACCACTCCATCGACCAGTCCCTGGGCCACTTCAGACCCCTATCCTACCTCCATATTCATTCATGCATCTTCCCTCACT
>APFE030045489.1:23415-52186 GCA_000404065.3 Pinus taeda | reverse complement strand
AGTTATGAAACCATATACACAGTCATGAGAACAACGTTGTCATGATGGAGAAACCATATACGTTGTCAAGATATATGCAGCTAGAACGCATCTTACATTTTGGGCCAAAGCATTTAAATGAAATTGTCATTATACTAATTGAAGCATGTTGACAGCGTGAGATGGACGACATGTAAACCTTTTAGTATTGTAGGTGACAACATGGCATATAAGGCAGCGTTAAGGCTTGAAGGGTTGTTAGCAAGGCTGGAAGTTACAGTCATAAAAGGCAGCATCATAGTGTGTAGATCATCGGCAGTATGATGTAGATCATGAGAAGCATGATGTATGGGCAACATAGTGTGTAGATCATGGGCAGCATGATGTAGATCATGAGCAACATGATGTATGGGCAACATAGTGTGTAGATCATGGGCAGCATGATGTAGATCATGAGCAGCATAGTGAGTAGATCATGGGCAACATAGTGATGAAAGCATAAGCAGCATGATGATGCATGATGCAGCATGATGGTACCTCATGGTAAGGTGTAGCAAATGGACAAGATGCAGCGCTATGATAGGTGAAGGAGTCACCTTAGAGAATCAGTTGAAGCAATATGTCTTCAACTGATCTCTGCAGATATCAAAAGTCAAAATGTTGACTTCTATTGTAAATGTACTATCTCTCTTTCTTTGCTGAACTTTGAAGAACATAAAAGAATAATTGGTCAAGGGTTTCCCCACATTGTGGGGTTTGTCTCTGGCTGGCGCCACATCTTGTGTCCTCTTGTCTTGGCTTGTCTTTTGCGATTTATATTTATGTTTTATCTGCAGTTTACTTTAATGTTGATGTGATTGCTAACTGTGAAAATTTAAATAAATTGCTTTAGCGTAGAACATACCTAAAATTAACAGTACCAAATCCCTATGAACCAATGATAGTTAAGCCAAATGATGGAGGTGGTATCAAGGGAATGATGAAAGATGTCATGTATGGAATGGTTATAGACACCTTCCAGTCCAAGTTTTCCATATAGTGCCCCTCTTATAACCCTAATGATCCAGGTGGATATTGATTGCCACCCGCCTATTCCACTTGGACCCCTAACACCATTTTCTATTAGTTTCCTATTTTTCAGCACAGTTTCCTATTTCGGTAGTTTTCTATTTTTGGTAGTTTTTCGTTCCTAAACTTCCAGAGTTCTTTTGAGGCCCTAAACGACATTTTTTTGGGAAATAGGAAAACATAAGTCTTCTACTCACATTATAGTTGAAAGTTGTTGTCCTTGGATAGACCTTTCTAATGGGATATCGTGCATGCCAAATAGAGATCATGTGCCAAAGTTACGGCCCCAGAAAGTTGATGTTCCAACTTCCAACTAATCCCACCAAGTCCCATACCTTTTGGCTCTTCATCTTCTAGGATTAGGTTTTTGGATGTTAGGGTTTCTCATTGTTTCTTCATGATAAAAAGACCTTCGAACCTCATTGTAACACAATCTAGAAGGCATGTAGCCCTCACATCTCTTCTCATAGATAAGCTACCATCGCTCAAGCTAGTTTGTTTTCTTTCTGCATGTAAATGGTTTCCAGCAGTTGCTATTATTAATTGAAGTTTTGTTTTGTTGTATCTCTATGTTTTGTTTAAATCTGTATTTCATTTCGTTCCTTCATAAATATGGATTAATGATATTAGAGCGATCTTCTCTTTATCTATTTTTCTATGTGTGTCCCCAACGAGGTTGAGGTATAAGGAGTTGGGACTTGCATTGGTTGAACCTTGGAATACCATCCTTGCTGACCATGATGACCTCCCATGGCGAAAGAAAGGAAAGACAAGGGAGCAGCATCAGGGTTGCGGGGGAGTGGTTCCCCCTACAAATCTCTCCCATGGTGTGCTCTGAGTGGGAGCAAATCGAAAGCGACCCAGGAGCACGCTCCCAAAATTCGCTCCCCTGTGGGAGCAAATTTCAGGAGCGCTCTCTGGTAAAAAAAAATCGCTCCTTGGATTTTTCACAATTTTTGTCACAAAGATGTTCCAAATGCAATTTTTTTCAAAGAAACAAGATTTTTTGAGTAGGGTAGCGTTATATTCAAGCTTATGTCCCTAGTATTGATATGCAATTCATGGTAATATTTAAGAATAACTAAAAGTGACATTCTCTTTATCTTTCATTTTCAATCCTTTTACTTAAATTTTTAACATTACCATGAAATGACTCAGGATGTTTGAGAGTGGTTTTGACCTCATTGGATTTCATATGGAGAAAGTAGAAATTAGATCTCACTCAAAATCCAGCAGACTTACAGTTTTTCAGGATTTCAGGATTGAGGGGATTGTATGTTTCCATTGGATTTTGTCATGTATTAGAGTATGGGACTCGTATTTAATGAAGAGCGCCAAGCCCTCTATGTACCTTGATGTTAGTGACATTGGTTGTTGAACTCTTCTACCATGACCCTATTAAAATGTACCCATCACTCAAACAAAATCTTGACTTGACATGCTACATTTTTTCTATCTTATGTTAATTGCTTAGAGATGATATTAATGAAAAAATCCCAAGATAGGAAATGATTTTGATGATATGTAGCTATTTGTTGTAGCATGATTTTTTTGGATGCTAGAGGCCATCTAGAGCCTATTGGCTGATGTATTTTCGGTTTAGAGATGGATTGCACTTGATGTTATTTGGGTTATGTGCACCTTTACATGCTATATAAATGAGAACTTGTAACTTGCGAATGTGGTTGATGAAGATTATAACTTCTAGATGATTGTTGTTATATGGTTTAATCCATGTTTTTATGCTTTTTATATTTAATTCATCGTTCTACATGCTTTTGTTGACATATATGCATCAATATATATAAAAATATATATTATATAAAAAATTGTTTTTGTTTTGCTCCCAACCTGGGAGCTTTTGAAAATGTCACTCCCTGCTCCCGCTCCCAAGTAACCTTGAGCGGGATATCCTTTAAAATTGTTGCTTGAAGAGGCCTTCGAGCAACAAAGGAATGATATGATGGATAATTTTCTAAGATCTTTCGCGGGTATCAACAGGGGAAGCATCTTCATCCAGTAGTCACTTTGGAGGTGCCACCCCATTTAAGGTAGTTAACTTTGACATTCCTATATTTGAAGGCCAGATAGATGCAGATGCTCTAGATATATGGTTAAATCTGATGGAAGAATATTTTTCTGTCCATAATTTTTCCAATAGGGAAAAGATTACTTTTTCACTTCTCAAAGCCACCCCCCATGTGAAGGACTAGTGGGAAACTTACTGTGACCAGAGGGACGAGGAACCCTCACTACTTTCAGGTGGACCCTTTTGGAATTGTTTTTGAGATGCCATCAAAGAATAGTATTAACCTTTTGGTAGCTATGAAGGTAAGTACATAAAATGGACCACACTATGGAAAGAAAGGGACTAAGACGTACAGGAGTTCACGAATGTCTTTCATATGCTATGTGTGGAGTTGGGTATTAAGGATTCTGAGCGACATTTGGTTCTCAAGTACCATGGCTATATGCACATATACAACTAGGCAGAAATGGAGTTCCTAGAAATTTGTGAATCTAGAGCAGGGGAAAGACATCTCCAAACTTCAAAACAAAGGATAGAGACAAGGTGGAGTGTCCTAGGACAACCCATTGAGGCCACAAGAAAATAATATCACCATGAAGAGAAAGAACATAGGAAAGTGGTGTAAGTTCCACAAGAGCCCCACCCACAACATAAATAAGTGTCGTGCCAAGTAGTCATTGGTGGCCGAGCTAAAAGCTTCAGAGTAAGATGCATGTTCCGAATCTAAGCTAGAACCTGACAAGGAGAAACAGATTATTGATGCAGGACCCAGTACCACCGTTTCCACCACTAAGATCTAGAAGATTGAGCCCGAAGATCCATAGGAGGGGGAGCATCTTGTCCACTCAAAATGTGGGTGAAGGGTTCTGCGCTGCAGTTTATTGTCAACTGTGGCAGTGAAAAGAACCTCATCTTAGTAGAGGTTGTTAAGCTATTTGGCCTGTGTCGACCACAAGACACCCGTAGTCGTACATCCTCGGGTGGCTCCACTAGGGGTGAGATCTCTGCATCAACCAACATTGTTGCCTGCCCTACACCAAACATCAAGCCATTCATGGGTGAGGTATTGTGTGATGTTGCTCCCCTTGAAGTTTGTGATGCTTTATTAGGTCAAACATACTTGTGGAAGCATCATGTTGTATATGATTCCACACCTCGTACTTTGAGAAAAAAGCTATACAAGATTATGGAGGTAGCCCCGTATACTACCATTCTTTGATCTCTACTAAGCAATGTAGTAAGATCATCATCCAGATCAAGAAATTTGTTTTATTTCTGATTTTCTCTCAAAGAAGGGGGAAGATCGTGGCCACATCCATGGCCCCAGAAAGGGTCCCTTTGCATAGCAAAAGCAAATTGATAAGGTCGTAGAAGAGTATAGGGACATATTCTCACCCACATGGGTACTTGTGCACTGTCAGGTTAAGCATTCGATCGATTTGACTCCCAAATCACCTCTACCCAATGGGCCAATATACCACCACTTTCTTGTGGAAAATGAGGAAATCAAGTGGAAACTCAAGGTGTTGCTGCAAAAAGGGCACATATGACTAAGTTCCTTATCTTGTGGGAGCCCAATTGTACTCATATAGAAAAAATGTGGCACCTGGAGACTCTGCATTGATTATTGGGCATTGAATAAAATCACTATTAGGAATAGATACCCGATCCCACTAATTGTTGACCTTATTGACTAGCTCAAGGGGGCCAAGTACTTCAGCAAGATTCATTTGAAGTTTGAATATCACCAAGTTTTAATAGAACCCACAGATGTATGGAAGGCTGCCTTCAAATCCAAGGAGGGCCTGTTTGAGTGGTTGGTCATGCCCTTCGGGTTGGCAAATGCCCCTACAAATTTTATGAGGTTGATGGATGACATCTTGCGACCTTTCACCAACTCGTTTGTGGTTGTATATCTGGACGACATCCTCATCTTTAGCAAGAGTTGGGAAGAGCAATTGCAAGATATTCGACAAGTCTTTCAAACCCTGCAGTAGAAAAAACTATGTGCCAACTTGGAGAAATGCTCCTTTGGCATGAACCATGTCCAATATTTGGGGTACATAATTGATGAGCAAGGTGTGTATGTGGGTCTTGCTAAGATCCAAGTCATTCGGGATTAGAAAGATTCGACAAATCTAATAGAGCTTCGCAACTTTTTGGGCCTTACCAATTTCTATCGAAGATTCATGTTGGGGTTCTCTCATATCACTTGTCCTTCGAGTTAGGTTACTGAGGGTGGAGCGAAAGCAAAGTCTTTTTGGTTCGATTCACAACAGAAGACATTTGTTGAGCTGAAACACTGCCCTTTCTTTGTGCCAATACTCACATTGCCAGACCTGCAACAACAATTTGAAATTGAGACAGATGCCTCCGACTATGTTATTGATCTAATTCTCACCCAGTAAGGGCATCGAGTGGGCTATCACAGTGAGACACTCTCTAATACTATTCAGAAATACCCCACCTACGACAAGGAGATGTATTCCATCATGCAGGTTTGCCGACACTGGAAACATTATATTCTAGCAAAGGAGACGATCATCCACATAGATCACCGACCTATCCAGTTTACGCAGACAAGGGAAGTTGTAGAATGATTGCCATCAGAAATGGTCCACATATATGCAACACTTCCTTTTAAACATTAAATACAAGAAGGGAAACACCAATAAAATTGCAGATTGCCTCAGTTGGCCCATTGTTGTGGCATTGACAACTGTCCTCAACTCTTGTGGGAACGAGACTTCTGAATGGATGCAACTATACAAAAATGATCCTGAATTCACCACCACATACCAGATGCTAATGGATGGCAAGCAAGTACCAAATATTCACCTCCAAGATGCACTGCTATGCTACCTAGGGCACCTTTGTGTTACTTCAAGTGAGTGTGCTAAGTTGATTTGGGAGGCACACAGCAGTCTGGTTGTAGGACACTTTGGCTTGAAGAAAATAGTGGTAATATTGCAAAAGTATTTTTATTGGAAAAATCTCCAACAGGATGTTGGAAAATATATCAAATCCTATATTGTCTATGCAATCTCCATGCCAACCATTAATAAACAATGCATGTACACTCTACCTAATCCTAGCCAGCCTTGGGAATCCATCTCCATGGGCTATATGTTTGGCCTTCTTTCTACCAAGCATGGTAATGACTATGTATTTGTGGTCATTGATAGATTTTCTAAGATGGATATACTGGATGCCTACAAGAAGAGTATCGCAACAGAAGACATTGCTAAAATCTTCTTCGAATGAGTGTGGGTACATTTTGGGATCCCGCAGACCATTATATCATATCTGGATAGCAAGTTCATGAGCGCATTCTGGTTGAGCCTCTGGTCATTGTTGGAATCTAAGCTCACCAAGTCATTCCATCCCCGGACTGATGGGAAGACTAGTGTTGCACAATCCTTCCACCCCCCTAAGGACCCAAGGTTGGAATTGTGTCCTATACAGATCCTTGGGAGATTCTGGTGGGATCGCGATTCTGCTATTTTGAGGCAATTCCCGGAAATTTAAAACTATGTTGGCTTGATCGCTGGTTTCATAAAAGGATATGTCGTGGATCCGTGGAGGTTTAGAAACGAATCCGCGTGGATTGCAAGCGGGTTTGTAGGAAGACACATGGTTCCGTGTGGGCTCGATTTCAATTTTTTTTTTTTTATTGTTTACTTATGTTGGGTTGGGGCTTCCTAAACAATCCCAAGGTGCTCCCTTGATGCTTCTTAGATGCTTCCTATATGCTCCCTTATGGTAATGTTTAATTCTTAAAGTAAAAGTGACATTCACTTTTACTTAAATTTTTTACATTACCATGAAATGACTCGGGATGTTTTAGAGCGGTTCTAGCCTCATCAGACTTCATATGGAGAATATATAATTTCATATCCTATTCAAAATTTAGCACACTTAATAGTTTTCAGGAATTCAAGATCAATGGGACTGTGGCATGCATTTAATCAAGAGCACCAAGCCCTATATGTATCCTAGTGTTGGTGGTGTTAATTGTTAAATTCCTTTCTCATGGCCTTACCAAAAAATTACCTTTCAATCAAGTCAAAATCACTGATCAAGCATGTTAATCTTTTTCTACCATAGTTTAAGGCTTGGATTAGGTAGTTTGATTAAAATTGGGCAATGTTGACTAATATCCCTAGACAATCGAGGTAGAGGCAAAGACTAGACAGGAGGAGAAGAATTAAGATTCTAGATGTTTGATGTTCAAATAATTAGTCATTGATGTATAATGGATGCCATAACTATCTTGATCTATGTAGAAGTATGGATGTTTTCATATCTTCCACAACTGATTTGGTATTTTGGATGTTTTTTTAATATAAAAGAAAAAAAAATATAATATGTATCTATGTTGCACGAAACTTCTAAGAACCCGACGTTTCGAGATGTACCCATACCAAAAACTTCGAAACTCGACCAAAACTTGATTGAAACTCTACCATTATGTAATCATCTATGAGAGTTAATATAGACTTGGTTTTCCTTCTAAATTGTCATCTATGGGTCTTATTCCCTTTTTTCTTGCAAGATAATGTGTTATTCACTTATTTGTAATTTTTTTATATATATATAAACATATATGAAGTTTTAGTCGGCGTTTCAACCGACGTTTCCATTTTTGGGAGGTGGCGTTTCTAAACGTATCCATTTTAGAAACTCTGAAACATTTCAGTGCTTGGTACAACTTAGATATGTATATGGTAGATGCTTTCGAGATGCTTCACTTCCTAATATTTTGGAAAATGACACTTCCAATGCTTTGCTTCCAAAAAACGTCCCTGCTTCATGCAACATTGGACCAGACAGAGGTCGTCAACAAGATGATAATTCACATACTATTATCCATGTACAACTCCAAGCATCCACGAACATGGATGAGAGTGTTCCCTATGTGCAACACAACTATAATAGAGCTCTCCATAGCTCGACTGGTCACAACCCTTTTCAGGTGGGTTTGGGATTTCAACCATTGTGCCCCATTGATGTTGCAACGCCTTTTACAACTACGTAAGAAAAATTTTCACATGTTTATTGATGCATTCAGCACACCCGATAGTAGGTTCATGATATTCTCGATAAAGCCAATGTCAAGAACAAAAATGTCTTAATCAAGATAGGGTGCACATTAGCTTCAAGTGGGTGACAAGGTTTGGTTGCATTTGTAGAGGAACACCTTTTTGAAGCCCATCGGAAGCTTCGACCACTCTGATACGATCCTTACACCATCACCGATTGTGGGTGACAATGATTTTGAGCTAAGTATTCCTCCATTCCTTGGCCTGCACCCAGTATTCAATGTGGACCGCCTTTGGCCATACTTTCTACCATTGTTAGACACACCAGACATTGTTGAGCAATTGACACCAACAGAGCATAACCTAGATTGCATTGAACAAGCCATGACTAATTAGATCATGGACACACAAATTAAGAACACTCTCCAACAAAGGATTGAACTATATCGAGTTGTAAAAGCCAACCAACTCCCACACCAAGGCAAGTGGCTCACCAGGGACCAACTTCAACAAAAGTTTCCTGACCTCATGGAGGCACTCAACACAATGGGGACTGTTGCCACACAATCTAGCAGGGGTCCCAGGAGGGGTACCTAACAGACGACTACTTGACCAAATGAAAACAATGGGAGAAAGACCCATTGTAACCTCAGTAAGTTTCCTCTACTCTTTATAGACTTTCACTGATGGTATTAGGGAAATCACCAATGATGATATGATTAATGACAAGGTATGATGTGATTTCCAAGACCCATTCAAAGAAGAGGCTCAAAATAAGGGTTCAATGCTTCAAGAGAAGCTAATGGCTCTCTAAGAAAGACCTATGAGGAAGAGACCTAGACCTAGGGTTAATGATATTCAATAATGAGAAGGATGCCTAAGGTCAAGGCTCCAAAGACGATAAGGATCTCTCAAGAAGCTTTGTAAGATGATTATATTCCTTTATATAAGCTTTTGCTATTCTTGAGAAGGACCTAAAATGGGACCACATGAGAACTAGGAGACCTTCCAAGGAGCTCACTAGGTCAAGTTAGTGTAGAGAAAGGGTTTCAAATGATTTATTCCACTAAATACTATGTGCAATAACCCTCAAGAAGACCTCTCACCAAGACGTCCCAGATGATTTTCAGGAATGCAACTAGGGCTTTAGTTTTCTCACAGTCCAACCATGGGAGCTACCTCAAATTTGGACAAGAGCTAGAGGAAACACCAATGCAATAGCCTATCCAAGTGGTTTTTGCAAGAGATCCTCTCTAATGCAATTCGCAGGAGGCCCTTGTTGGCCATCTAGGGAAGGGACCAAAAATTTTTGAAAGGTGAAAAAGAGTAGAGAAATGACGGTGATCACCAAATTTGCTTGGATCAATTCCTTACCCTTGGGCTATGGAGTCTATGTGAATCGAAATTTGGCTAAAATTCGCCTTCAAGGAGGCTAAATTGTCATGCCCTAGCTATCCCTCTTAACATTTACCCACCCAAGATCAATGAACTTTCATGGAACAAAAAAAAATTCTGATCCACTAGGAACATTCAACTACTCGCTATCAATGAGTAACATGCACAAATTTGCAATCTAACAACTTTTACAATGATATTCAATAATTAGGGCACAAAAAAAACTAGCTAGTTGCAAAATTTCCACGTTAAACATCATTACATGAAAAATATTCAACAAAGACACTTACAAGATAACAAGAGATATATCCAATCCAAGATCAGGATAGCCGCTCCAAGGAAGAGTAAGGTTTAGCTCCCAAAATATCGAACTGTATCAAAGAATCTGCAATAGACATCCAAGAAGAAGTGTGGAATTCTCAAGAGGGAGAAATCTAAGTTTCATGATGATGTTTGATACAAATGAGGTTCTACTCTATTAATATGAGCCTCTAAGAGTTCAAATTAGCCTAAGATGCCCCTAAACATATTTTAATGTGCAAAATAACATCACTTTGGTGAAAAGCCCAACAAATAGCTCATAAAGTGTAAGATAGCCATCCAAATGAAGCTAAAATGATGTAGCAATGGTGTAGGAGGGTCGTTGGAAGGCCTAATCAAGTCCTCAAGTGCCATGACAAAGAAGAGGGCTCGATGAATGATGGTCAAAGGGGGTAGCAACTTTATCTCCAAGCAAAACATCAGGTGGTGTTCCAAAGTTGCTTTGGGGCACAAGTAGTAGTCTCATGGGTCTCCTAGTGTAAGATAAACCTAGAGACTTCTCCAAATGAGAGCACAAAATATGTTTCTTTCCCTCCCATGTCTCAAGATTGAGACAAACCTCCTCTAGGCCTCAAATCAACGACCAAACCCTATATGAGTGATATCAACATATTTGGGTATATGAATGTGGGATGGAACAATTATGGTATATGAGTTACCTCGTCCTTTGTTTTTCCACCCTTCTTCATTTTCCTTTTGCCTTTTATTTTTCTTTTATTTAATTTCTCGGGGCTCTAGCAGATGAGAGCATAATGTATATGATGTTGTAGTGATTGCCGCCTTAAGGTGGGGTATTTCATCACTAACCAGGGTTTGGGGCATACACGGGTTCCTCAATGATCCAAGGGGCACTCATAGGGGCCCTAGGAACTAGGGTGATGGCCATAATGATAACAGTTAGAGCTCATATTTGTCTCTTACCTACTTGCTAAATTTTATTTCCCTGGCCATCTTTTGTATTTTGTGATACATTTCCTATTGTATGTGGCCATATTATGCTTTTATTGTTTTTTTAGATGCATCAACCTTCGGGGCATCGTCCTAGGCCCGAACTAAACAAGGGAAAGTACCAGAGCCTTGTGTACCTAGTGGTTATATGGACCCAAAGAGGGAAGATGATGAAATAGGGCATGTAATGTGTGGAGCAGAGTGAAAAATGTGGAACGGGAAAATGAGACCACACTACCAAAATCAGGGTTTCCAAAGTAGTGTACATCCTAAAGTTGTAAGCTAGTAGGGAAGATCCCATGAGATTAGGGCTGAATATTAACCCCCCAGTTAAGGTAAAGGAGCAAGACTACAATTGAAACCATTCCTCCTTCCAAGTTACCCAATAATCCATACCCAAGTGTGCCCAAGAAAAACGAGCATAAGTAGTAAACTGCATAATGAAAAGTCATACCTTTAAGATCAGATGGTCTGCCTTGAAACATACGATCTCAACAAACGACCGAGGAGAGATATGATTGGCTCAGGGTCTGGAGACATTTGGAACAACGTTGGCTACACTGGTGGTTGTTAAGGGGTTGCTAGCAATCGACCGAAGATAAATATAGGAGAATATTTTTCCTATGGGATCACCCAAAGGTGGTGGGTAATAGGGACCATTGCTTCCTAAGGGGAGGGTTGATCCAGGTGGATATTGGTGGCCACCCACCTATTCCACTTGGACCCCCAACAATATTTTCTATCAGTTTCTTGTTTCTCAGTACATTAGTTTTCTTCTATTTTTGGTAATTTTTAGGTTTTGAACTTCCAAAGCCATTTTGTGGCCCTAAACGACATTCATTTTTGGAAACGAACAAATGAGAGTCTTAGAATCATGTTATTAGTCGAAAATTTTTGTCCTCGGATAGACCTATCTAATGAGAAATCATGCATGCCAAATGGAGATCGTATGCCAAAGCTACAACCGCAAGAAGTTGATGTTCGAACTAACCCCATCGAGGACCATACCTTTTGGTGTTTCATCTCCTAGGGTTATGTTTCTGGTGTTTAGGGTTTCTAGATGTTTCTTCATGATAAAAATGCCTCCAAGCCTCATTGTAACACAGTTCAGAAGGCATGTAGCCATCACCTTTGTTCTTAGAGATAAGTTACCATCGTCCGAACTAGTTTGTTTTCTTTCTGCATGTAAATCCCCCAGTTAAGGTAAGGGAACAAGACTACAGAAAAAATCCATACTCCTTCCAAGTTACCCAATAATCCATAGCCAAGTGTGCCCAAGAAAAACAAGCATAAGCACCCAAATGCATAATGAAAATTCATATCTTCAAGATCAGACGACCCACCTTCAATCATAAAATCTTAACATATGGGCAAGGAGACATATGACTGGCTTAGGGAGCAAAGACATCTGGCACAACATTGGCTACATTGGTTGTTGTTAAGGGGTTGTTGGATGTCGGCTAAAGATAAATCTATGAGAAAATGTTTCCTACGGGACCACCCACAGATGGTGGGTAATGTAAAAATTTCTAAATAGAAATCCTACTGCGGTGATTAATATTATTTCTTCTACTTATTATCCTAGAAATAAGTTATTCACAATATTCTTACGACAAATATAGAAATGTATTCTACTACAGCCTTCACAATTAAAACATTGCAAAAAATAAATGTAAGGAAAAATACACAAATACAATCACAATGACAGTTATTTTTGGACAAATGTCCCGGGAAAAACCGGTGCAACAGATGAGGTTTTTATTATTCTTCAGCAAATTCTCATGTACAAACTACAAGCAACAAAATAGGAATGAGAAATTTTACAGACACTTCTTGACCAAATTCTACCCCAAGTGAAGCACTTCTGCCTCTGGCTGCCTCTTTCTGCGTCACCTTGTTCCTGCTCTGCATCTTGCTGCCTTGCACTCTCTAAATGTGTTGATTCCCTCTCTTCCTTTCTCACCTGCAACTCTCCCTCTGATTCGATTTTCTCTTGCCGAACTTTGACTAGTGAGATAATCAATCTTACTCGAGTAACTAAGTATCTGCCTCTGGTGTATTTTCCAAGTGCCCATCAAGTCTCCTCTTTTAATCCTCTCACTGATCAATCAACGATCCAGATCTAATCAATGCTTAGGATCATTTGACTTGATATCTACCTTCTTCTAGAAGTTCCACCCACAGTTTAGATTTATACTCATTAATTATTTTAATTTAAGTTTAGACTTAGGGTCCCATTAAAAATAATTAATTATTTTCATAAAAAAAATTCTGGGTGGAATTTCCCAAAGCGCTTTCTGGGCATTGGAGAATGCATGTGTCTAATCCATCCTGTAAATTTTGAGGCCTAGAGCACATCCGATGCTACCCCAAATCAACACTCCCTCTTAGAGAGGAATGTGCTCTAGCAATATACTGTTGTTGCATACTGCTCTAACTTTGAAGCATCGTCCTCTATGTGTCCACCAACTGTTGCGCTGCTGTTGTAACTGTACTACTACTAACACTGCCACTGTCAACACTGCATCCGTACTATAGCTCCCTCTGAATGTATGTATCTGTGTTGTTGCTGACACTTCCATTGCCAACTATACCTACACTACAAACTGTTGTTGCTACTAAAATGGATTTTCAACCATACCCATCTGCTCTCTGAACTGAGTGAACTTAACTCTTCCAAGAGCCTTTGTGAGTATATTGTCCACATGCTCTCTTATGGGAACATACTGTAGTTGTACTGCCCCACGCTAAACACAATTTCTGATAAAGTGACAATGAATATCTATATGTTTCGACCTAAGTTGCAGGAAATGTGGGTTTAGGGTTTGTTTCTGTATGAAAATGAAATGAAAACGGGGAAACCCGTACGGTATGTTTGGAAACGCATTTCCGGCTATATTGGCCCATTTGTTGAGGAGGAAACATGGCCAGTACGGGTGGAAACGAGTTTCTGGGCCGTATGACGGAGTTTACCCAAGCAAATTGACTTTTTATTATGTTTTTATTATTATTTTGTTTTCTATTTTTTTATTGGGCGACTAAAGTGGCTTCTAGTTGCTTCTAGATGCCTCTCTCAAGTGATAAAAGTGTCCTTCGCCTCATTCTCTCATCACACAATTGAGCAAAGTCATTTCTCTTGGAGATTGGCGGTTTTAGCAAAGGAGAAGAGAGGAAGAGAGCAGTGGTTTCAGCTAGGGCATTTTAGTCTTTTGTCTCTATATTTCTTGCAGCCTTATAGTCTTTATTGTACTTGCAACCTCATATATATAATAAAGGCTGATTTTGAGATTTGGATATATAATAAAGGTTGCTTTTGGATATTCCGATATTATTTTCATTATGTGTATCATTCATGAGAAATTTGATATTAAATTAAATCATAATGTTAAATGTAAATAAACTATAAAATGTATCATGTATGCTTTACTGAATTCACATAACATTCTTAAATGTCCTAAAATCCAATATATAATATATATATATAATATATAATATATAACATTTCTTAAATGTCCTAAATTCCAACATATATATATAGATATATATCTATTCGCGTTTCCCTGTTTCCAAAATTTGGGGTGGTCGCGTTTTGTACCTGTGCCCGTTTCGGAAACTTGTACTCGTTTCCCCGTTTCGTGCAACTTAGGTTTCGACTGATCATGAAATACTAGATTCTTAGAGAGTTCGATACAACTCTGATTATCGCAGTAAACCTTGGTCACTTCCATCCTTTTCCTCAATAAGCTCACAAGCAATTTTTTGAGCCATATGGCTTTGCACGTAGTTGTGCTGGCTGCCATATATTTTGCTTCTGTTGAGCTCAATGCTACCTATTTCCGCTTCCTATTGCACCAAGATATCATTCCTGATCCAACACTGAAACAATACCCTGAGGTACTTTTCTGGTCTACTGAATTACCTGTCCAATCAGCATCAGTCAACCCATTCAAACTGACATCCTCCTCCCGGGAGTACTTCAACCCATATCCGACTATTCCATGTACATACCTAAGAGTGTGTCTTGCTGCTGCCCAATGCACTCTTTTTGGTTCCACCATGAACTGACTAAGAGTTTTGACAACAAAACAAATCTCTAGCCTAGTGTTGACCAGATACATAAGCGACCCAATGAGATTTTTGTACAAGGTGGGATCTACTCATCTTCTGATGCATCTATTTTCTTCCAATTGGTGATCACATGAGTAGCCATGGGTCGGAAATCTTGCATTCTAAATCTCTTCAGGATTTTTGTAGCGTACCTTGGAAGATCTCCCCATTCTTCTGCCAAACTTCCAACCCCAGAAAATAATGCATAAATCCTAAGTCCTTCATGTCGAATTCGGCTTCAAGATTCTTCTTGCAATCCTAGATGAGCCTGGATGACCCATTTAGGAATTGGCCATCTACATACAATAGCATAATAAGTGGCTCATTCTCTACCAACAAGTAGTAGAGATTGGGATCAACATCATTCTTGACAAATCCCAACTGCTGCAAGTAACTATCAATCCGACCATACCATGCTCTGGGTGCCTGCTTAAGCCCGTATAGGGCTTTCTTTAACCTGCAAACATAAGTTTTCTTCTCATGAGTTTTGAAGCCTTCAGGCTATTTTACATACACCTCCTCTTCTATCACTCTGTTCAAGAATGTTTTCTTGACATCCATCTAGTGAATCTCCCATCCCATTTGAGCTGCTAGGGATATAACAGATCTGATAGAGGTGTATCGAGCCACTGGGGTGAAGGTCTCTTCATAGTCTATTCCTTCTTTCTGATCATACCCTTTTGCCATGAACCTTGCTTTGTACTTCTATATACTGTCGTCTGCAACATACTTGATCTTGTAGATCCATCGTGATCCTACAACTGATCTATCTTCTGGTCTAGGTACTACTTCCTAGACATCATTCGTCATGATAGAGTTGTATTCTTTCACCATGACATCCACCCATACTTGGTGTTGAACTGCTTCCTCAAAGCTAGAGGGTTCTTCAACTTGAGAACTAATGCCTGGTATCTATCTGGTTGTATATGCTGCCTCTTCTTGGCTCTAGGAGCTCCCACAAACGCCTTTGTGTCCCTTAGTGTCTACTGTACTTCTCTGCTAGTTCTACCACTTGTGGTGGGAGGCTCAACCAACTCCTCCTCTTGATCATGTCGTTTTGTCTGTTGAGAACCGTCTGCATTTCCTCCTTCTGAGGAGACACTGTTGTTGGTCATTGTACTTGATCTAGGTGTGTGTCCTCCTGCCTATCCTCCTTGCTGCCCTTGCTGCCCTTGCTGCTCTTGGACTAACAGAACATCTCCTGGCTGATCTTCTGTAGGCATCTCATGAGATTTCCTGAAAGCTCTGTCCTCCATGAACTTTCCATCCCGTCTTACTACAATTTTTCTGTTGCCAGGAATGCAGCAACGGAAGTGGGACAAAGCCAAAGGAGGAGTAAAAGAATGCAACCCTTGCATCTAAGGGGAAGCAGGAGCAGCAAAAGAAGAAGAAAGATGTTTCAAAGACAAGCGCTTCTAATGTGGTGAACTTTGTCACTACGCTACACAGTGTCCTCTCAAGAAGCAGGACAAGGAAGAGAAGCATGATCCAAAGGCTGCATCCACAAAGATCGAGGAGGAAGAGTTTTCCATGGTTGCCTAGATACCTCCAGGGGAGAGGTGGGGTGATCTAGAAATGTAATTCAAAAGAACTCCATTTGGACAAGATCCTTGAGGAGTCCACCTCTTGGATCAATACCTTGCTACAGGAGCCCAGATCAGTAGTAGCAGGATGGACCAATGTCAGTTGGTGCAGAGGAGCGCCATAATGACAATTGTAGTGGCTAGGAGCACTAGAGACTGAACAACGCAGAGTACAGTTGGCAGCAGTGCAGTTGCCACAGTGCAGAGTCAACAACAACACAGAGGCTTCAGAGGGTCAGCACAGAGACTAGCAGCAGCCAGAACTCCAACAAAAAATGCATCATGCTAAACACATGTTCAGTAATTTTTTATGCTTTTCTGTTGTTGATGCAGCAACAAAAGTTGGAGAAGGTTGCAGTGCAGATGCATTGTTGGCAATGGCAGTGCCAGCAGAAGCACAAATGCAAAACTTATGAGGGTTGCAGTACAAATGCACTGTAGGTAGTTGCAGTGTCAGCAACAGTACAGATGCATCATTTGCGCAGTAGTTGGTGGGCAGCAATGTCAGACATCAGCAACACAAAGGGAGATGTTTCAGATTCTGAGTAATGCTTCAGTAGGTTGCATTACTAGAGCACATTCTTGGTAGCATCGAATGTTCTCTAAGCCTCAAAATTTGCAGGGAGGCTTGGATAGATGTATTCCACAATACCTAGAAATCGTTTTGGGAAATTCCCCCCGAAGACAGTTTTATTAAAATAATTAATTATTTTTAATGGGTGCCTAAGTCTAAACTTAAGAAATTAAAATAATTAAAGGGTATTAATAAAACTATGGTTATTAAGCAAAGAAGGATTGGAGAGCAGTGATTCGACATTTGGCGAGAGGATTTCTGTGAAGGAAATCAATACTTAGAGGGAGTCTAGAAAGAACTTGTTCCTCAGAGGATTTCTAGTGCCAAAGAAATCCAGATCCAAGTCTTGTTGGGGCAGTAGTAAGAGAGGGAGAAGAGAACCTGGTCTACACTTGTTTGAGCAGAGATGGCAGTTAATAGACTGAGGGATCAGGACAGTTTGGATCGAGCATCCAACTTTGTCATCTAGAAGGCCAGGATCCTGGCAGACTTGGAAAAGAATCACATCAAGGATTATGCCTTGAAAGTGGTGGCTATACTGGTCGATGTTGATCCTCTCAAGAAATACGAGGAGGGTCAAGCACAGGCAAAGTGCATTATCTTGGACAGGGTCAAGGATCATGTGATCCCACATATTGCTGAAAAGGAAACATCAAGGGAAATGTGGGAGGCCTTGACCACCTTGTATGAGGGAACTTTCGTTCAACGGAAGATGTTGCTTGAGAACTAGTTGAGACAATATCAGATGCAGAAGGGAGAAGAAATCAATCCCTTCATTCTAAGGTTGCAAGGGATTTGAGACCAATTGAATTCCATGGGGTCTACACCAGATCCTGAGCTCATGGTTAGGACTGCCCTGAATGCAGTCACTGAATACTGGGAGACCTTTGTCCAGAGCATCTTGGGCAGGGCTTCTCTCCCTAGTTGGGAGGAGATGTGGGCAGCTCTTCGACAGGAAGAGATCAAGCAGTTAACCAAGGCAGGAAGTAGAGGTAAAGGAGTCAGAGTCAAGGAGGAAGTGGAGGATGCAGCTCTCGCATCAGCGAGACAACCAGGGCATTAGAAGAGAAAAAAAGAAAGACATAACCAAAGTCAGATGCTTCAGGTGTGGGGGAACTAGGACATTTCGCCACTCAGTGCCCTCGGAAGAAGGGCAGGGAAGAGAAGTCTGACTCGAAGGCTGCTCCAGCAAAAGATGACAAGGAGGATGATGACGAGGATTGTGCCATGAGTGCTCATGCACCTCTAGAGAAGAGGTGGGGCAACATTGAACTATAGTAGGGAGGACTACACAAGGGGTAGGATCCTTGAGGTGCCCAAACTCTTGGATCACATACGTTACGGGAGCCCTTAATGACAGTAGCAGATTGACGGGACTTAGTTGGTGCAAGGGATGATGGAGCAATAGCGGCAGATCTAGAGTGCCAAAGTCTGAAGTAGCGTAGTGGAGGTTGCAGTAGTGCAAGAGGCACAAAGAAGATTGCAATAATGCAGTAGCAGTAGAGGGTCAACACAAATTAGCAGCAAAGGTAGCTTCAACATCACAGGGTATCCAGACTGGCCAGCATGTTAGCTTGGGGTGGCTATTCAGTTACTTCTCAGCAACTGAGTTGCAGTGCGACAGTGAGCAATGGCAATGCTATGGGCAACATGATGCAGCATTTTGAGAGGGAGTTGTAGTACAAATGTAGCGATGACAATGGCAGTGTCATGGGAAACAGTACAGGTTGCAGCAGTGCAATGGATGAAGGGAAGTAGGTCGAGCATCAACAGCACAGAGGAATGATGCCATGGATCAGTGTGATACTTCTGTTGGGAAGTATTGCTAGAGCACATTCTTCGCTAAGAGGGAGTGTTGATTTTGGGTAGCATTAGATGTGCTCTAGCTCTGAAATTTTGTGGAGGGGTTATAGAATACATAAGATCTCCAAGACCCAGGAATCATTTGGAGAAATTCCACTTGGATTGTGAGTTATTAAAATAATTAATATTTTTAATGGTGATCTTAAGTCTAAACATAGGAAAATAAAAATATTAATGGGTATTAATAAAAATATGGGTGAGAAGCTTCTAAGAGATGAGGATCAAGTCTATTTTAATCTTAGCCGTTGATTAAGGACTTAATCTCGGCTGTTGATTCATCATACGAAAAGTATAAGAGGAGGCTTGAGGGTCAGTTGGAGATACACCAAGTGCTCAGTCAGTTTGATTTTTGTGGGGTGTGGTTTGCTAAGAAAATTGAACTAGTGATCTGAGTTGCAGTGAGGTGAAGAAGTAGAGATTTGGATAAGAAAGAAGTTCCGAGCCAAATAGTACCAGGCATAGTGGCAGTAGTAGCATCAGAGAGGTAGCGCAGAGGCTTGGCAACCCAGGAAGGGGATCACGCAGTGCTGACGCAAGCCAAGAGGGTCTCTTGCAGTGGCAGTGCAGGATAGTCATCAGAAGTTCAAGATTTTGCAAGAGAAGTGAGGTTCTGAGCTAGGAGGGCTGAACAATAGTCTTCCTCCAGCAAATTGATCCAGCACAAGGGGTGACGCAATATCCTAGAGGCAAGACGTTGGAACAAGCAATGATTGCGCTGGGATTTCGCAGTGTTTGCCAAAGTTCGGCCACTCAGTGGATCAGTTGTGACTTGGAGAATGAGGTAAACCCTCGTATGTATTTTTTGCTAACAAGATTTCTCTAAAAGGTTATCTAGTGTGAGAGGCAACTTGTTGTACTCAAATTCTGCTTGCTGAATAATACAAACCCTCTATTTGATGCACTGTTTTCTCGCATTGGGTTTTTCTGGGGACACGTTGTCCAAAACTAACGGTGTCCCTTGTGTGTTTGTCTCATCTATTGATTCAGTTAATGATCTATATGTCAGTATAGTCTGTAGTAGTGTTTTTCATCATTGGTCGTAATTAAATAACTTGTTGAATGAAATAAAAAGTTGGAGATGATAAACCTGTGATTGCGGTAGGATTCTGTTTGTATAGATTCAAAAAATTTCAAACTACGCTGTGGCAGCATAGAGCTTTAGAGGGAGATCAAAATTCTGCTGAGGAATTCAAGTTCTAGAGCCAGAAGCCAAGGTGTGAGACCGGGAGGTCCGAGAGCTGAAATTTCTAGCCAGCGGAGGATTAGAAGGAGGTTCAACGCAGTCCCATCTTCAGTGACTGTGTGTGAGTGACATAGAACTACGTAGAGGTAGCGCAGAGGCTCATCTCCAGTGCAGATCAATGTCAGTTCATCCAGTGACAGGGTGAGATCATATCACTATTATTTTTGCCCAGTTTCTCTTTGTATCGAATAGCCCATTGGGCATCCAACAAATTGTATTTAGATTTACTATTGCTTAATAATACAAACCCTCAACTGCTGCACCAGTTTTACCACACTGGGCTTTTCTGGGTACATTTGTCCAAAAATAATTGTGTAGATGTGTGCTATGATTATTTCTCTCCTGTGTACTATTTAGTTTCCGCAGTTTTATATTTGTGTACGCTGCAGTGTATTTAATTAGATATTTGTCGCAACACATAGCAAGTAAATTGTTTAATCGAATTAAAGATTAGAAGAATTAACATCAGTTGCTGCACTAGGAATCAGGTAACCGATTTTTCATACTTACCACCTGATGGATGTACCATGGACATGTCACCACCCCCTTTACAGAATGAAACCACCTAATAGGGCCCTTGGTTAACCCCCTTATTGAAATTGGAGACACTTGTACATGCCAAAGCCCACTATGGAAGGGCATGCCACCATGCAATGCCCCATTGATTCCATGATTTGTAAGCTCTTTTACCTGATTATTCTAATGATTTGTTGTAATGGATGGCAACAGGATGCATTGGTCTTATGCAGGATTGCAGGTGGGTCTCCATTTGGGGTTTGGTCTCCCTATACGAGGTCCAAGCCCTCCATAAGGCCACATTGGAACTTGCAGGGTGAGCATTGAGAGCGATCGGCCTCCACCATAGCAGAGAGTTCTTCATGGATCCCCAGCTCCACTCAGTTGATCGTTTTCCACCTTTTGGACGAGGATGATGCACCTAGTTCACCATACATTTGGCAGATGTTCTAGGGTGCAGATGAGGATCAGTCTCACCACAGGAGACAAAGGGAGGGCTTATGTCGTCATCCTAGCCCTTACATATGGTTAATAAGCATTTTCGATCCACTTGGAGACCCATGAAGATGTCATAGTGTCCCCACACCCACTTGGGGACACCACATGTGACTTGCTTGGATATCAAGGGGCCAACCCCTTATCCACTATGTTTGGAGTCCATTCTCTCACCATGGCACACTTTGGACTCCAATAGGCCTTCTCAATGGCCAATCACCTTATCTTGGTGGGCTTATCACCAAGTCATGTCATTTTTGAGCATTATTTTATTATTTGGGGATAAATAATACAAATTAGGCTCTTCACATCCCCTATTGGATTGTATAAATAGATGAGATGATGATTCATTTCTCTCATCATCACTTGGATTGGATTAGTATCTCTTGAGAGATTTTCGCACTTTTTGTTGGGATAACCTTTTGGAGTTTCTTGATGCACTATGATGTTTGGATTTTCCCTATTGTCTTTGGAGCTTCTTTATAATGCAAAGTGGATGAATGGATATACTTTGTCTCTCATGTAAGTCGATTTTTTGATGCTATTCTTGTTATCTTACTTGTTAAATGCATGTATATTGTTATCATTATCCTTGTATGGGTTAATTGTAATGTGAAATTCTTTTGGGACCTTGAATAAGTGATTTAATGCACGTGTTTCTCTTTGAGGGACCGGGTGAATATTCCTAGAGGCACCTATTAGGTTGAAATACCTCAAAACTTCATCTCTTTGGCAAATTTATAGTATATATCCCTATTTGTTGCCCTTGGAGAGGCTAGCAAAAACCAATTAGTGCTCCTTAGCTCACAAAAATTCTCGATCTATGTATCTTGACTCCATTAAGCCCAAGCAATAAGGCACTGATCCTCATATCCCTTTGGATTTTCATTTTTCCAAATTCTAGGCTTAACCCTAGAGGATCAACTAGGGAATCAAGCGAAATTCATTCTATCCATTAAAAACCCTTGAATTTTTTTCCACTACTATGATGGGGTTATCTCTAGAGGTCCTCCAAATTTCAAGCAATTTTGATGGTGGAATCCCAAGATATAGCAAGCCCTAGCCACAAAGATCAACTCTTGCCCTAGGTTAATTTTGGGTTAGTGTCCTCATTTGGATCATTGCATTCAAATCTTAAGGAAAATTATCCCTCGAGCCACTTGTTAACTATCTTTATCTGCCCGTCCGTCTGTGGGTGATAATTGGTACTCGGTGTCAGCTCCATCCCCACCAACCGGAAAAGCTCCTGCCAAAACCCGCCCCTGAAATGGCTGTCCCTGTCACTGTTGATGGTCTTAGGAAGACCATGTAGCTTGAAGATCTCTTTGAAGAACAACTCGGCCACCTGTGCTACTGTGTTTTGTGCGGATATGGCGAAAAAATGTGAGTACTTTGTCATTCGATCAACGACGACAAAGATGTAATCTTTGCCCTATACCATGGGCAACCCTGTGATGAAGTCCATCGAAATACACTCCCATTTCCCCTCTGGAATGGGAAGAGGCTGCAATAATCCCGTTGGATGGTTCATCCTAAACATCGCACTCCCGGACATGCTGGAGTACATCCTCCTTGAGGCCCTTCCATGAGAAGCTCTCTCTAGTGGCCCTGTAGGTTTTGGTAAACCCCTGATGACCGGCCAATGGTGAATCATGTGATGCCTGGAGTATCTTCTTGTTGAGCTGAGACACCTCAGTCAGGAAGATTCGATCCCTGTAGTAGATGATCTCATCGACCACCCTGTACCTATCATCCGCCACCTACCCATCCAGAACCTCTCACATGCAAATTTGTCCTTTGAGTACTCTACTAAGAGTCGAGCCCTCCAGTCTCCATCCAAGCTCATAAGAGACAACGTGGTTGGTCTACGTGAAAAGGCATCTGCTACCACGCTGTTCTTTCCTTTGACGTACTCAATGTCAAAGTCATATGCTTGGATCTTACTAATCCACTTCTGCTGCTTCCCCTGTAGCTGCTTCTGCTCCAAAAAGACCCTGAGGCTATTGTGATCAGTCCTCACCTTGAACCTGTTACCCACTAAATACTGCCGGTACTTGGCCAATGCATTCATGATGGCCAGCATCTCCTTGTCGTATATAGAATACAACCTCTCGTGTGGAAGGAGCTTCCGGCTCTCAAAGGGCTATAGGGTGACCTCTCTGCATCAACACTTCGCCGATCCCCTCTCCCAACGCATCACACTGCAAAACAAATGGTTGCGTAAAATCTGGCAATGCAAGCACTGGGCGGCTGCTCATAACCTCTTTGAGCCTGTCAAAGGCTCGCTGCGCTGTATCCAACCAACTGAATGCCCTCTTCCTCGTCAAATCTGTCAAGGGTGAAGCAAGTTGTGAGAAACCCTTGACGAACTTCTGGTAGTAAGTACAAACGCCAATGAACCCTCGAAGTTCTGTCACGTTTCTCGGCTCTGGCCAATTTCTAATGGCCCTGATCTTCTCCTCGTGGACCCTCACTCTGTCCACCCTTATGATGTGTCCCAAATATAACATCTCCATCAACCCAAACTCACACTTGGAGAGCTTGGCGTAGAACTGCTGCTCTTGGAAGATGCGCAACACTGTCTCAATGTGCTGGAGATGCTCCTCCCCAAGTCCTGCTGTAAATGAGGATATCGTCAAAGAATACCAACACAAACTTCCTCAAGTGACTGCGGAAGATGTGATTCATGCAGGACTGAAATGTAGCAGGGGCGTTGGTTAGCCCAAAGGGCATCACCAAGAACTCAAAGTGCCCGTAGTGAAACCTGAAGGCGGTCTTGGGAATGTCCTGTTCTCTCACGCGAATCTGATGGTACCCAGATCTCAAATCAATCTTTGATAAGAACCGTGCTCCTCTCAACTCATCCATCAACTCAACGATCCTGGGTATGGGGTACCTGTTCTTCAGTGTCTTCTTGTTCAGGGCCCTGTAGTCAATGCACATCCTCAATGTGCCGTCCTTCTTCTTCACCAACACCACAGAAGAAGCAGAAGGACTCGTGCTCAGCCGAATGTGCCCAAGAGCTAGCAACTTCTGAATGGCCCGCTCAATCTCATCCTGATAGGCCTTGGGATGCCTATAGGGGGTAGTAATCGCTGCCTGTATGCCCTGCTCAAGCTCAATGGTGTGCTCAAACCCCCGATCTGGTGGCTGTCCCAGCGGAATCTCCCCAAACACTATGGCATACCGGTCAAGGATGGATTGTATCTCTGGATGTACCCTCTGCCCTGTAGTCCCTGCCTCTAATGCACGCAACTCCACTGCCCACTCTACGTCTCCCTTCCGAAAGACCGCCTCCATCCGATGAGCCGAAACAGTCTGAGGCGGATGTGTGTTGTCCCTGTATCTTCTCATGCCTCCCTGTCTTCTCATCATCGCACTCCATCTAGGGTCTTCCAATCTGTTGTGACCTTCCCTAGAGTGATAAGCCACTGAACACCCAGTATCATGTTGGTGTCCGGAATATCGACCATGAAAAAGTGGTCAGTTAGTGTATAGGTGCCCATCGTCACTGATAGCTTTGGAACATAACGAGCACACATCATAGTCTGATCTCCTGGGACCAAAACGGAAAACCCATCGAAGCTCTCTGTTTGTATACCTCTCCGCTCAACCACCTGGGCATCTATGAGCTTGTGGGTTGCCCCACTGTCAACCAAAACTGATACTCGCTGGCCACGTACTGTCCCCGTACGCGCTGTGTCAAATACTTGGGAACTCCTCGCAAAGCTACAAGGGCTCCTCCGGTAGGTGCAAAAGCTGCACCACCTGCTGCTAGTGGTGGAGGCAGTAAGGGACCCTGCACGACATGACTATCTCCTGCCTCCACATTGTCCTCCTCATCCTCTTCCCTGCTACTCTTGGAGAAGACCTCAATAAAATGTGCTTTGCCAGCAGCACATCTATGTCCTGGTGCCCACGGCTCCTAAGAGGTGAAGCACAACCTCTTCTTCTTCAACTCCCTCCTGGCATCATCGTCAATCTGTACTCCTCCTAGATTCCCTTTCGGAGGCAGAATCCTCACATCCTTCCCCTTAGGCTGAAAACCCTGTCGCTGGGGGTAAGGTGTCCGAGTCTTGGGTAAGACATCCTGTAAGTCTCGGGTCCTGCTAATAGCATCCTGAAGTGTGGTTGGTCTAGCGGATCTGACTAGACCCCGAAGTGGCTCTGCTAACCCCTCAACATACATGTAGATCCTCCGCGCCATGGACAGATTTGGCACCATCATTGAAACCCTCAAAAAGTCCGCAATGTAGATCTTTGGGCTCCCAATCTGTTTGAGCCTCGTCAGCTCAATAAAATATTGTTTCGGATCCCTCCAGTCAAACCTCTCCATCAATCTCCTGGTGACGTCGTCACTGTGGAATGCCCGAGTGTAACCATCCCATGGAACCACTAATCCTGGGCCTCACCATCCAAAATGTAATGTCGCTATCTTGATGGCCTCTGCCTCCAGCATCTGGTTAAGTTGGAAATAGATGTCCAGCTTCTCCACCCAAGACCTTGTCGAGCTGTTTGATGAACCATTAAACGTAGGCAAGTGGAATCTACTAGCTGTGAGGTGGGTGTATTCATCGTGATAATGCCGGTGTCCTCTGTGATGGTCACGGGGTATACTATCCCGCTGGAGCTGAAAAAAGTCTCTGAATGAAATAGCCTCCCTAAACTCCTACCCATAGGCCTGGTACTCTGCAAAATAATCGCCCATATCACTGGGCTCTGCCTCCTGCTGGGCTCCGGTCCCCGTGTCTGCTCTTAAGAAAGTGGGCATGGTAGAGCGCGTAGGGGCATGTGAGGCCACCTGCTGAGTAGTATCACGCTGCTCTGGCAAATGGTGGGATGCACCCGATCCCTCACCAACCTGGAAAACCCGTGGGCTCTCACGCTGTCTAGCCTCTACAGCTGTTAATCTCTGCCCCATCACCTCAATCTGCCTCGACAGATCCTACACTGATTTGAGGAGCATGTCCGCAAATCTCCTCTCGTCCTCATCTGCCATCGGATCCTCCTACTCTGTGTCCACTACAAGCTCCTTCTGTTCTGCGTCCACCACAAGCTCCTCCTGTTCTGCATCCACCACCGGAACACAGTCTCCCTCCCCGTAGATATTCTCCAACCTACGCCCAGTGTCTCTGTATCTCCTACCTCTGTAACAGATGTAGGTTTTTTCCCCCGGTGTCATAGATTGCTAGCTCCACAGGATGAGCCAGATCTATGCTCTAAACCACTGTACTATCCCGTTTCAAAGATATTTCCCCTTTACCCCAGTAACCCCAACCCAATACGCACAAATGATATAATAATCGGGAAACTCAAAATGATAAAAATAACAGTGGTGCAACATATAATAATGTAAACATGGAATATAAGCAGATACTCGAGAAATGTAGAGAGAAATGCTAAGCCATTTTATTATACTGAGTAATAGAATGAGTACAGGAGGTGATTAGAAAGATGGCACCTCGACTTGCACACGACAAGCGAAGAAATACACTCAGAATAGCAAAGGAATGGCCTCTCTCTAAACTGCGTCCAAGCTGCTGAAGAACTGTTGTGTTGTTGCTGCTGCTGGAAATCAAATGAGGATTTGCGGCTGTTCCCCTCCACAGAAAATGCTGAAACTCTGGAATCGGACGGGGGCCTAAATAATAGCAGTAAGAAGTGTATAAAGACGATACGGCAAATAAAAAAAAAAGGGTGCTTGTCAAATTGACTTATTTTGTGCCCCTCTATTCAAGAAACCCAGAAAAACACAGAAAGCTTTTATGAAATGGCTGACCCCCGAAAATCACCCCCTTGAGGACCCACGCAATCCCTCAAGGCTCTGTGTTGCCACTGAAATAAACCCACCAAAACTCTGCCTCAAACTTAGCAAAAATCCTCCAATATGCAAGGGTTGATCCCCTGCTCAATATCCCAGCACAAATCCCCCTGCAAAACCTCAATCCAGAACTCTTGCTAGAAAGAACTGCATCATCCCTCTCAAGACTGCGCAGTCATCCAAGATGCTCAATCCTCCTGCCAAAATGCTGATGAAACTACTGCAAAAATACTGATGGAAATAACTTTCCCGAGCAGGCACTTGAAGGGCCCCAGGGCTAAGGGTGAGATCTCCGAACGGAGACACTCAATGCACTAAACAGTGCTGCAGACTAGCTAAACAGCGAGCGTGCTCTAAGTCGAAGTGACTAGCTCAAATGCACATAATCCAATGCCAAAATGAGGAGGCTCCTCTCTCCTTTATAGCATTGGCCTCTCTTAATCCCAAGGCTCACCTCCTCCAACGTAATCCCCTCTTGCCACGTGTTCCTTTTCCCATCTATGCAATCCCTCCAAGTGTCTGCGTGGGCCCCATCTCTACGTGGTCCTTTGGCCCCCATGGCTTCCCTTTAAGTCAAAACGTTGTGCTACTAGGAAGTCGCTTTTATTCTAAAAGTGAGTTATGTCCCGTCTTCCTCACCTTTTTATTTACAAATAACTATAGAAAACAAAATTGAGCAAAATCGAATATTCCAATTAGCCATAGCTAATTAGGAATATTACACAGAGGGCTTCGAGACCCATGAGAGACACACTCATGTGTGCAAACTAAAGAAAGCTCTATACAGATTCAAGCAAGCTCCCAGGGCATGGTATGGTAGGATTGACAACTACTTGTAGTAGATGGGATTCATCAAGAGTGATGTAGATCCCAACCTTTACTATTTGATGGTAGAGGGTGAGCCACTCATTCTAGTTTTGTATGTGGCTGATCTCATTTTGACAGGATCATCAGGGCTCATAGAGGACTGCAAGAGTAACTTGGAAGCAGAGTTCGACATGAAGGATTTGGGGTTGATGCACTATTTCCTAGGATTGGAAGTGTGGTAGAAGAGTGGGGATATCTTCCTTGGGCAAGGAAGATACACTACAAATATTTTGAAGAGGTTCAGAATGTAGGATTGCACACCCATGTCTACAACCATGATCACCAACTGGAAGAAGATTGATGCATCAGATGACAAGGATGTCGACCCCACCTTGTATAGACAACTTATTGGATCTCTTATGTATCTAGTCAATACGAGGCCAGATATTTGTTGCGTAGTCAATACCCTTAGTCAGTTCATGGTAGAGCTGAAGACGGTACATTGGGTAGTAGCGAGGCACATTTTGAGGTATGTGCGTGGCATAGTTGAGTATGGGTTGAGATATACCCGAGGAGATGATGTCAGATTGTGTGGATTCACAGATGTAGATTGGGCATGCAGTTCAGTGGACAAGAAAAGTACCTCTGAGTGTTGCTTTAGTGTTGGATCAAGGATGGTTTCTTGGTGTAGTAGGAAGCAGAAGTTAGTAGCACTGAGCTCTATAGAAACAGAGTATTGTTGGCATTATGATGCATGTGTTGTACTTGATGGCAACCCTCTCATAGAAGATCATCTCACTTGTATACATTCAGATGAATCTACAGAAGAAATATCAGATGTGACAGAGTCCATGGGTTACCGGACAACAAAAAGGGATCAGATGACAGTTCACAAGTAAGCTTTGCCATCAAGTCCAAAGCGGGAGATTGTTGGCATTATGAGACAAGTGTTGTCCTTGATGGAAAATCACTCAGATGAT
>APFE030045489.1:0-17848 GCA_000404065.3 Pinus taeda | reverse complement strand
CTCTCATTGTATAAGTATTGATCTAGTGATTGGGTGATTCAGAAGGTTGTTTGATTATGAGCTTCAATGTGGTTATTTGGTCCAGTATGAAAATTGGATGAAACGTGGCCTTTCAGATTATTTGTTGTGCTTCAGTGTATCCAGTATGAAAATTGATGAAACGTGGTACCTGGAGGAGAGAAGATTGTAGGCCGGCGCCTACGTACTAGTACTTAAGCTAGTACAAAAGCAAAGGGGAATTTTTGGAGCATTGTAGCAGGTAGCAGCCTGCGTACTAGTAAATGGATCGGCTAGTACAAGAGCAAAGGGGGTTGTAGCTCCCGTACTGGTATAAGACTGCACCAGTACAAATATTGTAAAAGGATTTTCTTATTAAGAAGAAGATTGAGATGACTTGCAGCAGGTGGTTTTCTCCCGCATTGGGTTTCCACCTTATATCATGGTGTTCATGTGTGTGCCTTATGTGTGATGATCTATTCTATGTTACTGCATCTGTTAACTGATAATATGGTTGATAATGTTCTAATGCACTCATTGAAGATCAATTAACTTAATCATAAGAAGTTGTGGAAGTAGCATATATGAATTAGAGTTTGGAAATGAAAAAGTTTCATTAATGTGATAATACTGATTCACCCCCCCTCTCAGTATTATTTCCAAAAAGTATATGGCAGAAGCACAACCACATGTGAAGCTATATGGATTCTGAAGCTGCTGGTGAGATTGTTCAGGCAAAGGATGGAGGCGACTGGTGTCTACTGTGCTAATCAGAGTTGCATAAATCTCTCTGAGAATCCAGTGTTTGATGATAGGTCGAAACACATAGATATTTGATGTCATTTCATTAGAGATAATGTACAACATGGAGCAATCCAGCTACAGTATGTTCCCACAGAAGTGAAGGTTGCAGATATACTCACGAAAGCTCTAGGAAGTGCTAAGTTCGTCTATTTTCCGAGAAAAGACGGGTATGGTGGAGAACCTGTTTCAGTAGCAGAGGCAAATTACCTTGGATGATTCTCAGTTGTAGCGAGAACAAATGAGAGGGAGTTGCAGTGTAGATGCAGTGTTCGCAACAATATATTAGGGTCAACAACAACACACATGCAGCGTACATCAGAGTTGTGCAGTGGTTGGTGGGCAGCAGCAGCCAGACATCAACAACATGACAGGAGATGATGCAGAGACATGGTGTTTTGGCAGGATGTGCAACACTAGAACACATTCCTCACTAAGAGGGAGTGTTAGTTTTTGTAGCATCAAATGTGTTTAAACTACACAATTTGGTGGAGAGGCTAGAATACATGAGATCTCCAAAACTCAAAAATATTTTTTGGAAATTCCTCCTAGAAGTGTCTCAATTAGATTATTAACCATTTTTAAATATTTCCTAAGTCTAAACTTAGGGATATGGTTAATTAATCAATATTAATTGAGATAAGGCGAGAATCATCTAGAAACTCACACGGATCATTCCAGAGATCATCCTAGCCATTGATTAAGTTTTAATATTGGTCGTTGGTGCTCCAACAGTGGATTATATTGTTGAAAATAACAACAAGAAATGTTAAAAATAACATCTAGAAATTCCAATTGAATTTGTCCTTGAATTAAATTGTAATTCTATTCTCATAGCAACTTGTAATAGTTAATTAAGTTAAATTGTCTGAGGAAATTCGAGTTGGAAGTCTATCTAGAGTCATGTAGAGATCCCTAAATTTTAGGGGCCCAGGTTAAGTTCTTTTGAGTTGTAATTAGATAACTCAATCTAATTGAGTTATAGTCAGTTAAACTAGTTATAACTATTGGAGGAACTAGTAGAGGTCTAGTAGTGGAGTAGTGCACCAGTGCATCACCAGTACCACACAAGTTAACTGAAGATTCACTCATAAATAACTCATGCATGTTAATTTAGAGGAATACCCAGTTAATATTAGAGTTCAGGGACAATGTACTGTCAGTTGTATAATTTTATGAACTTTACAGATGGTGCATGCAATCAGTAGAAGACCTATGTTTGGATTGTGCAATTATGGAGAGAGAATTTCCACATAAAATAGAGGGTAATTCCCTTAGGGATTGTGCAAGGAAGTAGGGGCTTGGCAGGCAATAGAATTGTCTAAGTGTTGGCTTGTGAGGCAGAGAGATAGATTGTGCTAATGTAGGAATTATTCGGGTTGAACAAGCATTGCATTTTCTTCTCAGATCTTCTGGTTAACGCAATATAGATAGTCGGGCTTTTAGCAGTTGCTTTCCCCAGAGAAATATTGTGTTATGTGTGATTGATATTCTTCCTTTTCTTCTTATTTTTTTCATCGATCAATTTTGGTTTCCGCTAAAGAGTAGCGTAGATTCTTGCCTTGTGTTTTAGCATATCACATAAGCTGTTGAATCTACAATAAAAATCTACATGGTATCGGAGCTGAAGACTGTATAGAAGAGGAGAGTTCGAGTCTGTTGTGTAGGTGAAAATCGAATTTGCAAGTTCATACTTCAGAGTAACAATATGTCATTCTATGGTTTGCGACTTGAGTATGCCTTGGAGGGCAGCTTGAATTACATAGCTTGGAAGGACAGGATGGAGGCAGTGCTGGAAGACAATGGCCTCAAGGAATTCATAGATCATGAAATTCCTAAGCCTCTAGCGTCGGATGCTAAAGATTTGGCTGAATGGAGAAAGTGTGTGGAAAAAGCGAGAAGAATTATCCTGGAAGGAATTCGAGACCACATTGTCTTGAATCTCCACGGTAAGGATACTCCATACTCGATGTGGAAGGCATTGACATACCTGTTTCAAAATATTAGTGATCATAGGAGGTTGTCACTGAAGTACAAACTCAAAAAGATCAATATGGAGAAGGGCGACTCAATTCTGAATTACTTTTCCAAGTTCACCGATTGTCGGGATGAGCTTGCAAGTGTTGGTATTACTGTTGCCGAAGACGATATGGTGAGCCTATCTCTTCTAGGACTTCCCAAGAACTGGCATAGTTACCAGGACTCTATTAATGGGAGGTGAAGCTACCAGATTGGGAATGACTATGGTCGAATTTGGTACAGGAAGAGATTTGAAGGAACACTAGAGATGGGACTTCTTCCAAAGAAGTGGAAGAGGACTTTGCATTAGTGAGCAAATAAAAAAAAGCCAAGGGAAAGAAGTCCCAAGGCGAGGTGGGTGACAAGAAGGACTTGTTGAAAGTCAAGTGTTTTCACTATCACAAGTACGGGCACTATGCCACGAATTGCCCACAGAAGAAAACAAGCAAGAAGGAGCCAACAATAGCGACAACAAGTGAAGCTCTAGCTTCACAATTTTAACTTGATTTCACTCTCATTGCATGCATGGCCAACACTGTAATGGGAAGCATGTGGTATTTCGACAGCGATGCCTCGTTCCATATGACGGGGAATAAACATCTCTTCAGTGACTTTGAGGAGAAAAACCTCAAGCAGAACATAGAGTTTGGAGATGACGGGAGGTATAGCATTACCGAGATCGGTACACTTATCTTTCAGAGGGAGTCTGGCTCCCCTTTCAGAATCACAGATGTGATGTATGTTCCAGCCTCCAGGACTAAAGAAGAATCTTGTTTCCGTCGCGGTATTGGAAGACTGTGGCTATGATGTGATTTTTACTAAGGGAAATGTTTTCCTTACACACATCGCCACGGGATAGATGAAACAAATCGATGTGCGAGTCAAGAACCTGTATGTGCTCAAGGTCGAAGATGCATGCAAAGCCTTGGGGAGCAAAGCAAAGGTTGGATACTTGGTGGTTGAGAGGGAGCATGAATTACCTCTCAACATGCAGCTCCAGAAGCAGTCTCAGAAAGTTGTGGAGTAGCCACAATTAGAGAAGGAGAGAGGAGACCTAGTGGAGAGATCTTCTCAAGTAGAGAAGAAGCAACCTCAGAAAGTTGTGGAGCAGGTACAATTGGAGAAGCACAGAGGAGACCGAGTGGAGACATCCACTCAAGCAGAGACCTCCAGTAGAGAGAAATTTCGAGCCAAGTGGGCAGAGGGAGCACATTTAGCAATACCTCCAGGTGAGAGGTGGGGCGATGTGAAGTATTAGTCCCAGGAGTGCAGAAATTTGGGCAGGATCCATTGAGAGGTTTTGTCTCATGGATCATTACCTTGTTACGGGAGTCCACAATACACAGTAGAAAGATGGATCAGTGGCTGTTGATACAGTCAGATATTAGAGTGACAGAGGCAGAGGCTAGCAGCAGTTATATACTAGGGAGCACAGAGCAAAGTTGACAAAGTGCAAATGGCATAGAGTCAGTAGAAGCGCAAAGTTTTTAGTGGACAAAGGCAAAGCTAGTAGTAGTTAGAGACTCTGGTGACAAATGCATTATACTGATTCAGTTTGGATAATTTTTTGGTTGCAGATGTTGCAGTAGCAACAACAACAGTGACAAGTGTTGCATGTAAAACATTCCAAAGGTACCAGATCAGGATAGAATTGAATTTCTTTCTTGTTGAGAGGGAGTGTTGAAAATAACAACAAGAAATTTTAAAAATAGCATCTAGAAATTCCAATTTAATTTGTCCTTGAATTAAATTGTAATTCTATTCTCATAACAATTTATAATAGTTAATTAAGTTAAATTGACTTAATTGACTGAGGGAATTTGATTTGGAAGTCTATTTAGAGTCATGTAGAGTGATCCCTAAATTTTAGGGGCCCAGGTTGAGTTCTTTTGAGTTGTAATTAGATAACTCAGCCTAATTGAGTTATAGTCAGTTAAACTAGTTCTAGCTTTTGGAGGAACTAGTAGATGTCTAGTAGTGGAGTAGTGCACTAGTGTATCACTAGTACCACACCAGTGAACCAAATATTCGCTCATAAATAATTCATGCACGTCAGTTTAGAGGAAGACCCAGTTGAGATTAGAGTTCAAGGACAGTGTACTATCAGTTGTATAATTTTCTGAATTTTACTATGTTTGGATTGTCAGTTATGGAGAGGGAATTTCCATATCAAATAGAGGCTAATTCCCTTGGGGATTGCGCAAGGAAGTAGGGGCTTGGTAGGCAATAGAATTGGCTAAGTCTTGGCTTGAGCTGGCTTGTGAGGCAGAGAGTTAGATTGTAGTAGTGCAGGAATTGTTCGGGTTGAACAAGCATTGTATTTTCTTCTCAAATCTTCTGGTTAATGCAAATAGATAGTTGGGGTTTTTATCAGTTGCTTTCCCCAAAGAAATATTGTGTTATGTGTGATTGATATTCTTCCTTTTTTACTTATTGTTTTCATCGATTAATTTTGGTTTTTGCTGAAGAGTAGAGTAGATTCTTACATATCACATAAGTTGAATCTACAGTGAAAATATGCATATAAGAGGAGGTCAATGTGGTGATGGAGAATATACCAGTGCAGATACTCAGTTGCTCAGGCAGTTTGATTTTCTCAATTGCAGTAACTTAGCAGAGAAGATAGAGACAGAGGGTGAGTAGCAGGTGGAAGAGGCAGGTAGCATCATTCCGGGAGGAAGGTTCCCAGTCCCTAGAAGAGGCAAACAAAGAAGGCCTAAATTCTCATAGGGTCAGCGTAAGCTCTGCGCAGAGGGTGACACAAGAGGCTCAACACAGAGGGTAGGGAGGTAATTCCGGAGGCATAAATTAACTGTGGGGTGAGAGAAAATTATCACAATAATTTTGCCAGTATTTTCCTTAGATTAGATTGCCAGCTGGGCATCTAAATTTTTGTACTCAAAATTGTTGTTGAATAATAATAATAAAACCCTCATTTGATGCACCGGTTTTCCCGCATTGGGTTTTTCAGGGGACAATTGTCCAAAAATAACTATAAAAAATTTCTCTCTGTGTGCTAGAATTTCTTAGTTTGCAGTATTTTATTTTTCGCAGTGTTTTTATGGTGAGAATTGCAGTTGTGATTTTATTTGTTGTTTGCCGTAGCAAATAAACTGCATAATTAAATTTATAGTTAGAAGAATAATTTCTAGTTGCTACAATAGATAAAATTTCACACTTCCATAGTGGGCTTTGGCAAGTACAAGTGTCTCCAAGCTCACAAGGGGGCTAACCAAGGACCCTATTAGGTGGTTTCAACCTCTAATGGGGGTGGTATGTCCATAGTACATCCTTTAAGAGGCAGGTGGCAAATGATATAATGATGGAACAAAGTGGGGATTAGGGGAATCATCTCGACCAGATGTCAAGGTACATTGGGCAGCTACAACAAGGGAAGCCCACACTTGGGTATATGAGTGTAGGAGGGAGAAAATCATGGTACATGAGTTACCATGGCCTTTGTTTTTCCACCCTTCTTCATATGCCTTTTTCCCTTGATTGATTTTTCTTCATAATTGCTCGGGGCTCCAAGGATGGAGAGCATGATGTGTAATATGTCGCAATGGATACTCCTTTGAGGTGGCGCAGTTTATTGCCCAGCAGGGGTTAGGACAATCATGGGTTCCTTAATGATAGAGGGGGCTCATCTAGGGATCATAGGAACCAGCGTGATAGCTGTGGGTAAGGGTTAGAGCTCTTGTTTAGCTTTTTCCCACGTGCTAAATTTGTATGTCCCGACCATCTTTTTCATTTTGTGCAAAATTTCCTGTTGAGAGTGGCCAAATTATGCTTTTAATTTTATTTTTAGCTTCATCAACCTTGGGGGATCATTCTAGGCCCGACCCAAGGAGTAGGCAAGGGAAGGGGGGAGGCTAACCCTATGTGGACCCAATGGACACATGTGGACCGAAATGGGCCCGACCCAAGGAGTAGGCAAGGGAAGGGGGGAGGCTAACCCTATGTGGACCCAATGGACACATGTGGACCGAAATGGGAAAATAGATAAAGGGGGTTAAAATGAGTGGAAGGGGAGTAATGTAGGTGGTATGGGAAGCGGGACCAACGCAACCAAAATCGGGATTTCCCATGTAGTGCCAACCCAAAAGCCAAACGGTCAGTAAAGGAGATCCCACAAGACTAGGATACAAGGGTAACCACGAAATAAATTGATGGAGACAAGAATATAAGCCTAATCCACTCTTTCCGCCGAATCCCCCCCGCCAATCCATGTCCAAAAAGTGCCCATGACAAATAAGGAAAATTACTCAACTATACCAATGAAAAGTCATACCTTTGGGGTTGAAAAGCCCATATTCAAACATATATTCATGACAAGTGGTCGAGGGACCACATGGCTGGCTCAGGTGGCAGAGAAAACGAGAGATCGAGCTATTTGGTGGTTGCGAGGGGGTTGTTGGTTTCCGACTGAGGACCATCCAGGATAAATTTTTCTCCTATATACACTAACCACAGGTGGTGGGTAACAGGCCCTACTCAGGTATTAGGATGTATGGGTGCCAATCCTAGAGAACCAATGGTTAGTTGAACCCGAAGAATGGAAGTGGAAGGAGGACTTGTAACATAAGATGGAAAACGATAAGTATGGAATAGAGATAGATGGGACTGCACTATCTCAATTAAGGCTTCCCAAATAGTGCCCCTCCTATAACCATTGGGCCATTAGGGAGGTCCCATTTGACTAAGATCGAATAATAACACCCCATTTATGGTGACGGAGCGAGATCATGGTCAAAACCATTCTTACTTCCAGCTCATCCCATAATCCATCTCAAAAGTCCAAATACAAACAAGCATAAGCACCCGATTGCAAAATGAATAAAGTACCTTTTGGTTGGAGGTTCACATTCGTTGATGTGCTCTTGCTGGATGGGTAACTTATGACTGATGCAGGTGGTGGAGATACAAAAGGCACATAATCATCTGCACGTGGTGGTTGTTAGGGGTCGCTGGCTGGCCGAATGGAAGAGACGATGGAAGCAAATTTTTCATCACCCATTTCGTTGGGTAACATCTGGCTCCAACAGTGACATGATGTTAAATTATGGTATGTTCTATGCTTAGAGCAGTTTACTTATTTTACTTTTATTAGCCACTAATTAGCAATCACAACATAAAGTAAAATGCAGATAGAACATTAAACAATCGACAGAAAACAAGCCAAGACAAGAGACACAAGATGTGGAAGCTAGCCAGGGACAAAACCCAATGCGGGGACCGGGAAACCCTTTGATCAAATCTTCTTTTGTCTTCAATAGTTCAGCAAAGAGAAATAGTACGATGCAGAATTTTGATATTTTATAACAGCAGCAGCAAAACCCTAACCAGTAAAGTCAAAGCTGGTCAAACGAGTCATATTTGACCTCCAATCAGCTTAGTCAATATCCTAGTCAACTCGGCTTCCAAACAGCAAGAAGAGCCAACCCAAAACAGTTCGAAATTACAGGCAAACTTCAGTCAATGTTGGACAGATCTGCGGTCAACATTTTAATAGTCAATGCTGATCAAACCTAAGGTCAGATCACCTCAGTTTGTGTGCCAAAATTTGCGACCTGCCAAGGAGAAGTAGCGACACCTAATCCGCAGTCAAAAAGGAGTACATGCTGGTCAACGCTGGTCAAAGTACCTTCCTGTAGCCTTGGTCAAACTTGGTCAACGCAGCCCTAATCAGAAATCTGCGTCTTCCTTTTTAGCCACACGTGTGAGAGAGAGAGGCTCATCTAATGCATAGGAGAGAGAGAAGATGAGTGATGAGATGAGTTGCAAATGACTCAACCTCTCTTCTGTTTATATGAAACGCTGGGCATATGTGCCACACACTTAGCTGCTAGCCGACCTTGACAATTTGTCAAGTAATTAGAAATAAATTAATATCTCCATAAATACTTGTCGGAATCGGATGATCTTTAGATCAATCCTACACCTCTCAACGAGAGGAATCTGGGAAAAATATCAGCAGCCATAAATGAGGTGACCCACATGAGGTGACCCACATGGAGTTTGGCCCTAGTTTCCTATTTTAACACTCCCTCTCAACTAGGGAGAACTCCATCTACAATCTGTCTAACCGTCGCTACTCTCCCAACTGTCAAATGCACTGCCTTACACAGCTTGGTCCTGCTCTACTCTGCTCTGCTTTGCTCTAACTATGAAGAAGAAGAAATGATCGAGGATGTATCATACCATCCTCCACTGACCCGAAGTTAGTCTTAGAGTGTGTCATAACACTCTCACTATTCCCAGATAAGTATTATTAATCCCAGATCAATGGAGGTCATCCTAGCATAGGGAGTACGGTAGATACAACGATGTGTCCATCGATAGTACTACTATGTCCCTAACCTCATTTCCCTGCTCATTGATCAAATGAGAGGTACTTCCCATAAGTCCCAGACTGTATGGGTAGGATGCCTCGACAGGAGAACTAATCATCTTGTCCAGAGGAGAATGAATCATCCTGTCCAATAGATGCCACGGAGAACTAATCATCCTGGCCCACAAGAGAACTAATCATCCTCTTCCACAGTCGCCACAGAGAACTAATCATCCTAGTCCACAGGAGAACTAATCATCTTGTTCCACAGTTGCCACGAGGTGTCACAGGGGAAGGTTGAACCTTTCACCGTGTACATAGTGCACCACCAGGGGATGGTGAGTCGCCCTGTGGTCACATGTCGCTCCAAGAAGTACCCCGCGCCCCCCTGAAGCTCCCAGAGCTCAATACATCATACTCGAACCTCATAAGAGGGTCTCTGAATGACACCAAGTCGTTCTCGGAAAGTCAAGAATTTGACCTTTCCCAGTGGCTTTGTCAAAATGTCGGAGACCTCTTCATCTGTACCGATATGTTGGAGCCTTATTGCTCCCTGCTGCACCATATCTCGAATATAGTGGTGCCTGATATCGATATGCTTGGAGCGATCAGAAATATGGGATTCTTTGATAAATGAATCCCACTCTGGTTGTCACACAGGATCACAGTGGTATCCAATGTAAATCCAAACAGCTCACTGAAGAGCTTTCGCAACCAGATTGCCTCACAGGAGGCCATACTAGCAGCAATGTACTGTGCCTCAGTGGTGCTCAAAGCCACCAACTTCTACTTCCTGTTCATTCCAGATATCGAGGCAGATCCCAAAGACAAGCAACACCCGGAAGTGCTCTTTTGGTCCACCACACTGCCTGCCCAATCAACATCGGTATATCCAAGTAGTCTCACATCTCTGGCAGTGTATCTCAACCCATGAGTGATTGTGCCACAAAGATATCTCAACAGATTCTTAGCACCGATCCAATATGTGTGGTGAGGCTCAACCATATGTTGACTCAATGTGTTGACTGCAAAGCATATATCCGGACGAGAGTTCACCAGGAACATCAATGCTCTAACGAGTTGACAATACTCAGTAGCATTTCATAAAATAGGTCCGCAACGCTATCGCTTAACTTCTTGAAGTCGAGCTCCATCGGGGTAGTTACGGGCTTGCAGTCCACCATACCGAATCTCTCCAATATCTTCACCACATATTTTCCTTGAGATAGGAAAATCTCCCCTGGCTTCTGCTAGACTTCTAGTCCTAGGAAATAGTGCATCAGTCCTGGGTCCTTTATCTCAAACTCAGAAGCCTCCCTCTTACATTTGTGAATGAGAGGGTCTACCCTTGTTAGAAAGAGGTCTTCAACGTACAACACCAGTATGATAGGATTGTCATCTTCAACCTTAAAGTAAAGGTTAGGGTCGACTTCACTCCTAGCGAATCCCAGCTTCATCAAGTAGTTATCGATCCTTTCATACCATGCTCAGGGTGCTTGCTTTAGCCCATAGAGGGCCTTCTTCAACCTGCACACATGAGATTCTCGATCATGAATGTCAAATCCTTCGGGTTGCTCCACATAGACTTCCTCTTTGATCGAACCATGCAAGAACGCAGTCTTGACATCCATTTGATGTAGGTTCCATCCTTGCGAAGCAGCAAGGGCTATGATTGAGCGGATGGTGGTATATCGGGCAACAGGTGCAAATATCTCATCATAATCTATACCTTCCTTCTGAGAGAAGCCACAAGCGACAAAACAATCCTTGTACTTTTCCGCACTTCCATCAACTGCATGATTTAGCTTGTAAAGCCATTTCGAAGTGACAACTGCTTTGTCCTGGGGTCTGGGGACCACATCCCAAACATCATTTTTCATGATGGACTCATATTCCTCGGTCATAGCATCCTTCCATACTTGATGCTTGACAACTTCTGTGAATGACGAAGGCTCATTTTGGATGACTATGCTCATGATGGTCAGGTATCCCTGATACCTGTTCGCCTTCTTACTTTACTAGAAGGTTCCTCTGGGTGCAATGTGTCCTTCAGCATCATCAAGTGTCCCCCTAATCCATGAAGGCCTTTTCCTAGAAGAGGAAGGCTCTTGCGTAGGGGAATCAATAGGATCCATAGGTTCTTCCACATCGGGCATCGTCTCATCTTCTTTTTCCTCTGATTCCTTGGTGTCAGCTTCTTTAGATCCCCTTAGAGTAGGAATATTGTCAACTTTGCTAAGAGCCATATCTTCGTCAAAGGTGACATCATGGCTAATTTCGACTTCCCTTTGACCAGAAACATAGATTCTATAGCCCTTAGTATTTTCGTTATAGCCCACGAAGATTCCTTTCTTTCCAGACGCACCCAATTTATTCCTTTTCTCCTTCAGCACATGAAAATATACATGACTTCCAAAAATTCTAAAATGAGATACGTCAGGTTTCTTACCAATGAACATTTCTTCGAGAGTCTTGGAACCCAATGCTTGATGAGGGCATCAGTTTTATACATATATGGCGGTATTTGCAGCTTCGACCCATAGAAACTTCGGAAGTCTTTGATCATGGAGCATAGCACGGACAAATTCCACAATCGTACGATTCTTCCTTTCCGCCACACCGTTCTGCTCAGAAGTATATGGTGTAGTAGTCTCCCTCTTAATGCCAGCCTCTTTGCAAAAGTCATGAAACTCATTGGATTCATATTCAGTCCCATTATCAGCCCTTAAGATCTTGATCTTCTTTTCCGTCTAATTCTTGATCAAGGCTTTGAAGTGTCGAAACCAAGAGAACACTTCATCCTTTTTTTTCAAGAAGTATATCCAAGTCTTGCTAGAATAATCATCTGTAAAAGTGAGGTAATATAAATATCCTCCCAAGGAGTTCACAGGAATCATACCGGAGATGTCTGAGTGAACCAACTGCAATATATCAGAGGTCTTGCTTTAGCTTGAGGGGAATGGTCCCCTTTTGAGCTTTCCTTCGGCACATCCTGGACATACACCTTCTTGCTCTAATCTGAACTCGGGCATCCCAGTCGCCATTTTTCTCACATTGGGTAGAGCTTTATAATGAAGGTGAGCAAACCTCCGATGCCATAGTTCGAGCTGAAGAGATGTGTCACAAGACGTGACACCTAGTAGACTTCCTCCAACTTGATATAATGAATCAACTCGAAACCCAAGAGTGAAAGCATCTTTAAAGTTCTTTTTCCATACATGTACCTTGCCATCGCTAAAGGCCACCTTGTAGCCTTTGTCTTCCATTGCTGAAACGGACACCAATTTCTTTTTGAGATCAGGTACATATAATACATCTTGTAAATGGATTGTATTTCCCTGTTTCAATTGAAGAGTGACATTCCCTACGCCTTCACGGGATATTTTGAATTGTCCCCAAGAACAATTTCCAAGTTGGTCTCCTTCTCTACCAGATTAGAGAGAGCTTCTTTATAACCAGTGAAGTGCCTTGAGGCACCACTATCAATTAGCCAATTTCCCAGCAAGTCCAGGGAGAAGTAGTAGAGAGAGCCGCTGGTAGATAATATTCATCTTGCTTATTGTTAACAACGTTAGATTCATACCTAGAGTTTCTTGCCTTCTTGAAGGGTTGTCCTCTTCCTTGATTTTCGGCATTTCTTTTACCTCTACCATTTGATCTGCCATTCCTTAGATTGCCTTGAGAGTGATTTTGATCATCGTCCCGGTGTGAGTCCCTTTTATCAGGGTACTCCCTCATATAGTGGCCCATTTTATTGCAATTGTAACATCATCCTTTTCTTCCACCCTTCAGTCTAGCCTTTCCTTTGAATTTAGCCCCGGAATTGTTTCTTCTTTTAGCATGAGAAGAAAAGGTAGAGGGATGACCTTTAAGTACGGGCATTTCTTGATCTTCCATCCTTGTTTCTTCTTGAATGCATCTGGCCATCAATTCCTCAAATCTAGGAATTACGTTATTGTTGAGGAGAGTAGTCCTAAATATATACCATTCAGGTGGCAATGCTCCAAGAGTTGTGAGTGTCATTTCCCTGTCCGGAATTACTTCCCCAATAGATAGGAGATCGTTCTTGATCTCGGTGATCCTTAAGAAATATTCTTGCATAATCTCATCTTTTCCCTTCTTAATTTATTTCAGCTAATTTCTTAGGAACAAAACTTGATTTGCATCATTAATTTTAAATAAACTCACCAGTCTATCGTAGATTTCCTTGGAGGTGGTCAACTCGGAAACATAGGCCACCAGGCGCTTGTTGATAGTCTCGGATGATCATCCTTGCTTTGACTTCTCCCTTGGTCCATTTGTTCCTAGCAGCAGCGGATGCATTGTTCGAGGCTCAACAATCCTGCCTCTCACATGTTCCAACACTTCCTTCTCTTCTAATGTTAGATCAAGAGACATCTTCCATCCGTGATAGTCAGACTTCTCACGGAGTTTGTCTTCAGTAGGGAAGTGTGTTGAGGACCCCATGACTTCTTTAAGATAGCTTTAACAACTTTCGATGATTACTCTTGCTCTTGCTCTTGCTTGGGCTTTGTCTTCACCTCAGCGCTGATACCATGTTAAATTATGGCATGTTCTATGCTTAGAGAAGTTTACTTCTTTTACTTTTATTAGCCATTGATTAGCAATCACAACATAAAGTAAAATGCAGATAGAACATTAAACGATCGACAAAAAACAAGCCAAGACAAGAGACACAAGATGTGGCGGCTAGCCAGGGACAAACCCCAATGCGTGGAAACCTTTTGATCAAATCTTCTTTTATCTTCAATAGTTTAGCAGAGAGAAATAGTACAATGCAGAATTCTAATATTTTATAACAGCAGTAGCAAAACCCTAACCAACAAAGTCAAAGCTGGTCAAACAAGTCATATTTGACCTCCAATCAGCGTGGTCAATATCCTAGTCAACTCGGCTTCCAAACAGCAAGAAAAGTCAACCCAAAACAGTGCGAAATTACAGTCACTTCAGTCAACGTTGGATAGATCTGCGGTCAACCTTTTAATAGTCAATGTTGATCAAACCTGAGGTCAGATCACCTCAGTTTGCATGCCAAAATTTACGACCTGCCAAGGAGAAGCAGCCACACCTAATCCGCAGTCAAAAAGGAGTCCACGTTGGTCAACGCTGGTCAAAGTACCTTCCTGTAGCCTTGGTCAAACTTGGTCAACGCAGCCCTAATCAGAAATCTGCGTCTTCCTTTTTTAGCCACACGTGTGTGAGAGAGAGGCTCATCTAATGCATAGGAGAGAGAGAAGATGAGTGATGAGATGAGTTGCAAATGACTCAACCTCTCTTCTGTTTATATGAAATGCTGGGCATGTGTGCCACACACTTAGCTGCTGGCCGACCTTGACAATTTGTCAAGTATTTAAAAATAAATTCATATCTCCATAAATACTTGTCAGAATTAGATGATCTTTAGATCAATCCTACACCTCTCGATGAGAGGAATCTAGGAAAAATATCAACAACCATAAATGAGGTGACCCACATGGAGTTTGGCCTAGTTTCCAATTTTAATACATGAGCTCATTGTAGAGCGCATGATCCATGTACTCGAATGGGGAGTTCATGAGAATTCCAACAATCCCTAAGACCACAAACCTGTAACATGCACATTGCAATCAAACTTGTTTGGTAGCATGTGCTTGTGGCGTATGGTATCGCCCATGTTTTATATGAGCGTATAAATCCTCTCAGAAAATAAAATCTAATCTAACTGCAAGCTAATCTATATGATACATGATATGAATGATTTTAGTATGCTCACACTATATGCAATGCACCTACACTACCATGCTTGGTATGTGAATGTTAATCTTCAATAAATAAGGTGAGGTGGCTCCCTTTCATCGGTGAAGGAAAGCCTTCACCATCAATTTCGGCAATGTAAAAGCATCCTACACCTACTTTCCCATGGATCTTGACAGGGATAAGGTCCTTATTGATCAAAACAAGATCCCTAACCTGGAAATCTCTAGTTTTTGGACCCATTGCTTCTTAAGAATGGTTGACCTTGGTTTTGCCTTTTTGATATTGCAAAATTCCTGAGAAGCAGGAGGCTTAATAAATTTTGAAGGTTAACTTGGTTTTGACTCATAGTTCCATGGCTACGATGGGCAGGAAATGGAAAGGGGTCCACATCTTCTACATGACTTGAGAGTCGGGGCTCCCTATAGAGGACAAATGGGGTACCATCATGCTCAAGAATGGTGGCATGGGATAAATCCATTTGCAGCTATCCACCAATCGAGGTACCCCACTTCCTTGATAGTATCATTGTTGAATTTCCATGATCTTGGGTCTAGGATAGAATCTTAAAATCTCCGACCCTACCAAACCAAGAATCTTAACGATACTACTTTGCATAGCGGAATATAAACAATAGTAAATCACACATGCACAAAATATAGATAACTTTTTACATTTTTCAGCTCAACTTCGTTATATTAATCAACATATAATACAACAGTCTAGGGCTCCTGTACCAGGGATAATGGCCCTCATACATCCACTAGTACAAGATACAAATTGGGGCTTGGTGTCATTACATCGACAACCAATTTGCCCTCAACAAGATACTTTGACCATCTGGCTGATGAAGTCAACTCTCTCAGCTCCCCTCGGTCGTATCCTATACCTGCTCGGTTCTTCGGCTCTCGATCTGCAGCTTCTGCCTCTATCAATGCTCCAAGCCCATCTAGTCACTGAATCTCGCCCATCCAATCAACTCACTAGTTGATTGTTCATCCATCAACGCATCAACACATCAAGACTTCTGTCGAGTTGTTCACAACTCCACTTGTAAACAACTCTCGATCTGCCCACTGTTGCTCCTTAGCTACTTAGGGACTTCATCCCACTATGGTCTTCCTGTGTTGCACTGATGAAGACCAACATAGGGCACAGAGGACTGCCACCTATCACTGCAAGATGTCCATCTCCCACAGTGAACACAGGCTAGGAGGAATGCCCATCATCTGCTGTAGAAGTCCTTCTCCACCGACAAGTCTCGGGCTCCACAACTGCTCCTCTAGTTTGTCAACCCTTGAGCTCAAAAATTGCCACTCTAGCAACTACCTTTGTCCATCAAGGTGTTGCACATCGGGATCCAACTTGGACACTATCACGTTGTCCTCTAGCAGACCATAAATGCCCAATCCACGTTCACACTTGGTCCACTCTCACGCTGCCCTCCAACAATCCATGAGTGGCCAATCCATGCTATGGCATCTGCACCTAGTTATGGCATCCTCACACTTAGGAGACCCTTACACACGACTGCTCATAGACTTCTCCCCATCTGTCCTTTCGTCTACAATAGAGGAGCTATTGCACAAATCTAAGCTCCAATGTACTGCTGCAACATCTGCCCACTGATTAGGGCATTTGAGAGTCCATGTCAACCCAATCACTTGGCTACTATAGTCTTCCAAATCTAGTCTTCTCCTAGTACATCCTCCAACTAGCATCCAACTATCACCAAGGAGTCATTTGCAACCTTAACACATTGCTGCCTCCTTGTCCTTGAGTTTTGTGCATGCATAAGATTGGTTAGGGAACACAATAGCCCTACACTAGTGCTTTAATCTTCTCCACACAGGTTGCTTACATCAGCTGAAGGTTCCTTGGTGTTCTAGGTGATGTTGTAGGGTATGGGCACCTCCACCAAGCTTCCTACAACAACCAACTTAACCTTGAAGCAAATTGCCCACTCCAACACTGTAAACAAACCCTACATACAAGGAGAACACCATTGTTTTGCTCGCTGCCCCTAGAGATGATTGTGACCTGATTAGGAGGGCCTTTCTAGGCCTTTCGACCCTCTAAGTTCACCTCTCAACTGCTGCTATAACAACCTCTCACTGTGGCCCTGAAACAGAGATATACCTACCCAGGGTATGCACAAAACAATCTTAACTTCCATTTACTGCGGCCTGGTCTGCAAAGGAAACACACCAAATATAACCCACAAATCTATGCTTAAGGCTCCTTCCTGGCTGCCTCAGAGCTATAGTTTTCTCCACAGGGAAATCCGCACTAAAACGCAGCGAGAACCCCTCTCAAAGCTCGGCTCCGATTTCCTTCATCTTGCCTCAAATTCGCACTTCAAACGCAGAGATAATCTGTGGTATAGTGTGACTTTTTGGATATTCTTTATGTCTCACATTTGACCTTAATTTATAGCCCTTACAAGGGTTCCAACGAATAAAGGTGGGCTTGTATAACTGTCCAAAGACACAAGCCAACATGACTTGTCACCCATAAAACCCACTTGCAACTTGAAAAATTCATATCTCCATTTCTACAGCGCAAAATCAGATGATTCTCATTGCATTAGAATCATCTCGCCGAGAGCTATCATCCTCATCCTTCAATTTTTGAAATGAGTGCATGGTTTTGGCCCAAACACTGTTACTTGGGAGCGGGAGCGAAAATGGTTGCGGGAGCGACATTTTCAAAAGCTCCCGATTTGGGAGTGAATCTCGGAGCATTTTTTATAATATATATATATTTTTTATATTTTTATATTTTGATACATATATGTCAACAAAAACATGTAGAATTATGAATTATATATAAAAAAACATAAAAAAGCATAGATTGAACCATATAACAACAATCATCTAGAAGTTATAATCTTCATCAACCATGTCCACAAGTTAGTAACATAGTAACATACAACATATTGAGTCT